>KZ308545.1:251663-301458 GCA_000376725.2 Ladona fulva
AAGTATACCATATACCAATATTTTGATAGCATATTTCAAATAAAAAATTCTAATATCATGAAATTATTAAAGATGGAAAAATCATTCTTTTAATCTCGTAGAAAAATTTAGATTTACTTTGAATAAAATATTGAATTATTTTTATTATTTGACAATATATTAAAATATTGGATATTATATTGTATAAAATGTCGAATAATATAGAAAAAACATTTTAAGGATTGAGGTAAGAGAGAATGAAAATCACATTTATTATTTCAGGAGGGCATTCCAGAGATTTTACCAGAAATTCATTGAGACTGCATATCCAATTGAAGACATTTACCTGGAATGAAGAATGATTTTCGTGATGCTCATTTTTTCAATAGCTTTAAATACTTCACATTCTTGGTCTTTACAATCATTCATCAAATGCATAACAATCATCACCTTTCATGTATGGTTAAGAGTAAATGGTGCTGACATAAGAAGCCAAATAGATATCCATGCTAGTTAAAAAATTGGCTTGCGTGAATCAAAGATATTTGGTATTCATACCACTATGGAAATCAATTCATCAAGAGCAATCAAGAAACTCTTGCTTTAGTAATTCTCGAGTTCAGTGTTGCAATAATCCCTCATCAATATACAGATACTAAAGGCCGCAACTGGCCCAGCAAAATTTAATCTAATAAAAATCAAAGTGTCATATCCTATTAACCTAACAACTCTTGAAATGACTACTTGGGACTTAGTGGTCAATTTGACCATTTTTTCAACTTTTTTAATCCTTGAGAACAGTTCTATGTCAATATTATTACAGTGAAATCATAGAATTTAACAGCACAAAGAAATAAACATGGCATGGCTAATATGTGCAGTGCTCAAGAGGAAAATTCTGATTTTAAGTATTTCCCTAGTAAATTCAGACAAAATTTGAAATTTTCTAAGAAATTAATTTTCTTGGAATCCCCACTTAGAATTTCGGAAAGAAGAAAACCTTTTAAAGGTCTGTTGTTGCAAATAAGGATCGATTGGATGAAAGGGAATGAAGACAAGACAACCTTGATAAAACGATCTTTCGTAATTTAAAGATACAAACATAAAAGGAAACTAAAGTTTGAGATGAATGAAATATTAATGAGAGCTTATGGATTTTTGTATGTTAGAATGAAGACTACAAGAATTGGAAACATAAAAAGCAAGATTATCAATTCAAGGCATATCAGTCATTCTCATACTATCCAAATTAGGAGGAGCACTGCTCAATTTGGTAGCCATTTAATTTCAAAATAGATATATCTCTTTGACTAAATTTAAAAAACGATTCTGATGAAAACAATTCTTCAAAGTTATTAATTGCATTAACTTCCTTGAAATTCATATTATATTTTGCATGTCAAAATAATGCATCAGATAACTGTTGATGTTTACATACTCTACATGCATATATATCAAAATTCTTTAAAATTTGTAGCAAGCAAGGACCACAGTCACATGAGAATTCATGACAGAAAGTTAAGATGAAAAGCGGCAGGCTGCAAACACCTTAAAAAATCAGTAATTAAAGGTAGAAAGCAAACAAGGTGTGAGCCAACAAAATGTCTATTGACCAATAAAATTCAATTAAAATGATCATAAAAAATGTGCAGAATGATTGTCCTTAAAAAGGAGGACTGTAAGAAAGATTATTGGTGGGAATATGAACTGATATTCCATTTGTGGCTAATTATATCTAAAATAATTTTGCAAAGAACAAAGGAAAACTAATTATTGTTATCCATAACTGAATTATTGACAAATGCGATGTTTTGGAATGGCCATTAAGGATATTCAAGTGAATATTAAAAAAAAACAAATGTTGTATGTGCAGCATCACTGAGGAAGTATATGTGTCTGCCAAGTGTTGTGAATAGCAGCCCCATGTTGGTATTTATTCCAACTCCATTTACATCTTGGGTCATACCCATCTTACAGAATTATCTTCTGCCACTGCACAAAAGTGCCATGAAAACAAATATGAGAGTTAATACATAACTTTATGTATGTATCATAGCAACCAAATTGATTGCATCAACTCAACTGTATAGTGAGCAGATGAAGAGTATCGCAAATACTCATTCTGTAAATAATACCAAAAATGAAATACATCAAGAAACAGTATTAATTCGTTCATTTATTCCTAGCCTTCATAATGTAAACCTTTTAATGTGGAATGAAAAAATTGCCTTGCTCCAAAATAAAGCGAATAATTAACTGAAAAGCAAGTAGAGGAATATTTATAGTGTTGGTTGTAACCAGAAACTCAAAAATTTCAAGTATACTAACAAACTAAAACTTTGCTGCGTTCAATAGAAATGCTATGTAGGTTCCTCATTGCTTGAGCATGCAGGTTGGATGTTGAATATTATTCTGGACATACTGAATTCTATACATAAAATTCAACATCATTAGTAGTTCAATGGCTGGTAAATGTTTCCATTTTCTGTGATAAAGTCCTACAGTACTAACAGTGCTGCTCAACAGTAAGTAAACTTTTCTTCCCTGTCTTTTGTTAAGCACAGTGTATTAATCTGGACAAATTAATGCAACATCTATTGGTAAGAAATACAAACCACTGAAAAACTACTAGCATCAAAGGGAATTTCTGTGATTTTAACAAGGTGGGAAGGTAGAGGCTAGAAATTTTTTGAGAAAAAAGGAAATGCTAAGATTTTGACCAGGTAGATTTTTAATTAAAGGAAATATCTAGATGATGCAAAGAAACTCTGAAAGGAACCTTTCCTCTTGCTACCAAATACACAAAAACCATGCATTTAAATTACTCATTATCTGCACTACTGCTATCTTTTGTTAAGAATAATTTACAGTCCCATCTTGTAATGAGAATTATCAAACATGATTATCAGAATAATTAAATGGATATACAATAGCCTGTGTTGATTAGAATATTATTTGTAATGAATTAAAAATTATTTACAAAATACAAACAAAAGGATTTCAATAATTGAAAGAATATCAAACTTCTAATAACTGTTCCCCAAAAAAATTTCATAATGCAGCATTGATTTCTAAAGGAAAAAACCATTATTGCTCTCATCTGAAATGGTGCTTCAAATTGCTTTGCAAAGGCTCTAGCAATTTGCTTTCTCTGAAAAAAAATTCTATTTGTTTACAAAATCGATTAAAAGCAATGCTATGCTATAATAAACTTCAATTAGATAGGAACAGATTGGTTGATATACTGGGAGATTGATATGATCCTGCTGGGAGAGAGTGCCCTAAATATGGAAAAATTCAAGAGAGACTAAGAGAGATGGCAACCCTAGGAAAGTCCCAGTGACTACACAAGAAACCGCCTTATTGTATGCCAGACAAGCACTTAGCAGAAACAAAATTTTACCAGAATCTACTAAAGGAAGTCATTACATCAGGTTATAAACAAATTACAGCTGGTTAGATTCTCTTACAAGAGAAGCTCAGGTTATCTTAGACAAATGGTAAATAATGTAAAATACACTCTTCAGTTTCTGGAAGGAGCCATAAATTGGTTTCACTTTAACATTTGATTAATAGACAGTTATATCACCTCAAATAACACTAATGATACCCTCAATTATAATCTACATGATTGTTTCTGATAAAATGTAATGGCTGGATAACTGTAAAAAGAAAATATTGAAATTCATATTGAACCAATATATTTTCACTCCATTAACAAATATTTGGATATGTGGAAAATATACATTTAGGAAAGGATGGACTGAGTACTGAGTAAGGAGTTGTCAAAGAAAAAGAAGGTTGGAACACAGCTGTTTATGAATTAGAGGTTTACAAACCCTCTTACGATACTGCGAAAGAAGGCTTACAGAGTGTTTGTAAACCTCTAAGGTTGTCAAGTTTAGGTCTTGAAAAGTCTTAAATTAGAAAGAAAATCAGCTTCCATGTACTACTTTGAAATACCTAAAATAGAACTGAATTTTTCATAAATTCTGTGTGAACTAATTAAGTGGAAATAGATACACAGAATCAGCTCTAGGTGTATAAGCACCCAAACATGAAATCATAGAAAGTTGCCTTCTCCATCTCTTTAAACTACAAATTAAAAATTAATAATTCTTTCCCTTGAAAAAGTCATGGTGCTTAGTTAAACTTCATGAGAGCCTAGAAACCAGGATCTAACTTAGGTTAGTTGGTGGGAGGCATGTTGACCTATTGTGGAAGTGGTTGTGGGTTCAATCCAGCCCCATTTGGCTGGTAGCAGGAAGGATATCACACCTTAAAAATTAGAGTTAAAACCAAAATTCAACATCAAATATCAATTCCATCATCACAATCCACATCCTTAGGTGATGAGAATATTAGGGCTCTTTTCCTATTGTGGCTTCTTGCCCTCTGATCCTAGATATTTGGGGTTTATCACTAAACACCCCTGTCTTTACCGATTTGCCTGTCACGTCTTCCTATTTGTGTGTGTTTCACATATCAAATTCATGCAATTCGGGATTAAATTGAAAGTTAAATTTAGCAGAAAATAATATTTAATTTCAAATATTATAATCCATGGAAGAAATGCTCCCAGCAGGTCCAAACCCTTGCCAAGTATCATATTTCAGAACAAGGAGTGTCAATGTATCAACTCTTATACCTCCTTGTTGACTTCAAAAAATGAATCAGCTTCCAGTTAATGTAGACAGTTTTCTACTTTACCAGTGATTTCAGATTAAAATTTAGCCCCTACCAGGGAGTAATTCTACGAAATTAAACACATTAATAATTTTGGCATATGGGAGATATTTAATTTAGATACTATCTTGAAGCATTCTCAAAGAAAAAGTTTTCTCCAACAATAAAAATGATACCTTTAACTTTTATAGGTTATTTACAAATATACTCTAATAATTCCAGGAGTTAATTTACGCACTGGAAGAAGAGGCATCTTCCCATCTGCGCATGTTGTTGACATAGAATACGCAGACTTTGATCCATCTGCTCCCAAGGTAAAGATTTATTCACTGATATTTTTGAGAAAAAACAAACTCATGGTTACAAGAATTATGAATATTTAAATGATTGCGATATTTTTATAGATACGTAGAGAACGATATTTGCTTGGTTACCTTGGGAGTGTAGAAGCTCTGGCTCACAAAGGAAACAAAGTTTTAAGGCAAGCTGTGAACAAGATAGTAGGAAGTGGTCTGAACAAGAATGGGGAACAGACAGGAGAAGCAGCATACCAAAGAAGACCACACTCCTGCATACTTGAAGTTTCAGATCAAGGAATACGCATGGTGGACAAAACAAAGCCTAGGGTAAGTGCCTTAACATATAATAATAATTGCTCATGGCATAAACTACATATATTAAGGGTTAGGCTTAAGTCAAGAATCAAGTTAGTGGATTTATTTGTCGATTCAACAGTAAATCCAACTCCTATATCAACTCTAAAATAACAGTTTAATTCGACCTCAAATCTCAGTGGTTCTAGCTAATAAACAATATGGATTTTTACAACTGAATATAAATAGAAATGATTTATCATTATTTTCGGTAATATCTCAAAAAATTAATTACCAATCATCAAGATCAAAAGTTGAAATTAAAATATTTGAGACATACACTTTCACTAATACATAATGCAAATTCTTGAAAGAACTCAATGTACAATGTCAGGATTCACCTTTTCACTATGCAGATTTGCATGATTAGGATATTCCTGTGGAAATTACAAAGTTTTCTTTCATTATTTCATGTGTCAATGAGAACTTAAGAAATATTACTACTCAAATAGAAACTGATAATTATGATAGAAATAAAAAACTAACAAAAAATATCAATAATTTAACTAGCATAAGCTATTTTTCAATGGGTTATTTCCTAGATGCAAGTATTATTGTGCCACATCACCTTATATCCTTTCCTTGTGAGCTAATCCGAATTTTATTTTCTAAACCAGATTGAATTTAACTTAAAACTTTGTTTCCTGCTTCATTTGGCATTCATTCCAGTTTCTCCAAAAATGCCATGTATACACTTAATTTATAAGATCTTGCATTAATCTATCTTATGAGAAATTTTGTGCAATAACACACACTACAAAATTATAAGTTTCTTTGTCTTTGTTATAGACTCATCAAGCACCATGTCATGACTACTTCTACTCATTGAAGCATGTATCCTATTGTGGCTTCTTGCCCTCTGATCCTAGATATTTGGGGTTTATCACTAAACACCCCCGTCTTTACCGATTTGCCTGTCACGTCTTCCTAGCAGATCAGTCTACAAGACCTGTAGCTGAAGCAGTTGGGTGAGTAATATTTATAAAAACAGCATCACAAGGAATATATAATTTATAATATTCTAACATAATACACTTCAAAGAATATTGAAACTGTGCTTAGGAAATTGAAAAAGTAGTTATTCCCACTTCATTCAAGAAAATTCATAGAGAATAAAGAGAATGTACAACTTGACATGACTGGGACTTGAAACCAAATCTTTTACATAGCAGGCAGATGCTCTAACCAAATTTGGCTATGCTGAACAGGTTCTTTCCAATCATAAGCAAAATCTCAAACAACAGAAAGAGCCTTTCCAGTATTAGGGGTTTATCGGTTAGAGGTGCTACTCAAGAGAAAGAAGTGGGTTAAGAGTTGCAGTCATACTGAATTTTTTTCCTTCAATTAATTGCTGTAGTTAATAAGGTAATTTGAGTTTTTCAGGATCCACACCTTATTGCACAAAGTTCATTGATATCATAATTCATTTCAAGACAGTTATATCACCTCAAATAACACTAATGATACCCTCAATTATAATCTACATGATTGTTTAGAATATAATATTTTTAGTTTCCCACGCATTTCATTTGAAATCTGCAGAAGAAGCCTTCACTTTAAGAAAATTCATTGAGGAGGAGGAATTGCTTTGGTAACATTTGTTAAAAAGAGTTTTTGAGAGAACCTTTTTCTAAGTTAACTTTTCCTCCTTATTACTTTTAGATAAGTATTAATTAAAAGCATTCCAACAAATCACATTATAAAAATCTGTTTTTAAATGATTTACCATTACTTTGTATGAAACTAATTTCTCTTTGAAATGTATTACCATATTTTCAAAGGTTAAATATGATGAGTATAACCATTAAGACTAGTTTCTCTTTTTACTGTTACCTAAATGCTTCAAAGTCAAATCCAGCTGTCAAAATTCTCAAAACCAGGAAAACAATTTCATTTAACTGGTGCAAAACATGATGATCCTCTAAATATTCAGTAAATAAATAAAGGATTATAAAGAGTCTTTAAGATAACCATATGAAGAGGTGATCAATAAAGAATATTGAAGAAATAAAGAAAGTATACCATATACCAATATTTTGATAGCATATTTCAAATAAAAAATTCTAATATCATGAAATTATTAAAGATGGAAAAATCATTCTTTTAATCTCGTAGAAAAATTTAGATTTACTTTGAATAAAATATTGAATTATTTTTATTATTTGACAATATATTAAAATATTGGATATTATATTGTATAAAATGTCGAATAATATAGAAAAAACATTTTAAGGATTGAGGTAAGAGAGAATGAAAATCACATTTATTATTTCAGGAGGGCATTCCAGAGATTTTACCAGAAATTCATTGAGACTGCATATCCAATTGAAGACATTTACCTGGAATGAAGAATGATTTTCGTGATGCTCATTTTTTCAATAGCTTTAAATACTTCACATTCTTGGTCTTTACAATCATTCATCAAATGCATAACAATCATCACCTTTCATGTATGGTTAAGAGTAAATGGTGCTGACATAAGAAGCCAAATAGATATCCATGCTAGTTAAAAAATTGGCTTGCGTGAATCAAAGATATTTGGTATTCATACCACTATGGAAATCAATTCATCAAGAGCAATCAAGAAACTCTTGCTTTAGTAATTCTCGAGTTCAGTGTTGCAATAATCCCTCATCAATATACAGATACTAAAGGCCGCAACTGGCCCAGCAAAATTTAATCTAATAAAAATCAAAGTGTCATATCCTATTAACCTAACAACTCTTGAAATGACTACTTGGGACTTAGTGGTCAATTTGACCATTTTTTCAACTTTTTTAATCCTTGAGAACAGTTCTATGTCAATATTATTACAGTGAAATCATAGAATTTAACAGCACAAAGAAATAAACATGGCATGGCTAATATGTGCAGTGCTCAAGAGGAAAATTCTGATTTTAAGTATTTCCCTAGTAAATTCAAAGACAAAATTTGAAATTTTCTAAGAAATTAATTTTCTTGGAATCCCCACTTAGAATTTCGGAAAGAAGAAAACCTTTTAAAGGTCTGTTGTTGCAAATAAGGATCGATTGGATGAAAGGGAATGAAGACAAGACAACCTTGATAAAACGATCTTTCGTAATTTAAAGATACAAACATAAAAGGAAACTAAAGTTTGAGATGAATGAAATATTAATGAGAGCTTATGGATTTTTGTATGTTAGAATGAAGACTACAAGAATTGGAAACATAAAAAGCAAGATTATCAATTCAAGGCATATCAGTCATTCTCATACTATCCAAATTAGGAGGAGCACTGCTCAATTTGGTAGCCATTTAATTTCAAAATAGATATATCTCTTTGACTAAATTTAAAAAACGATTCTGATGAAAACAATTCTTCAAAGTTATTAATTGCATTAACTTCCTTGAAATTCATATTATATTTTGCATGTCAAAATAATGCATCAGATAACTGTTGATGTTTACATACTCTACATGCATATATATCAAAATTCTTTAAAATTTGTAGCAAGCAAGGACCACAGTCACATGAGAATTCATGACAGAAAGTTAAGATGAAAAGCGGCAGGCTGCAAACACCTTAAAAAATCAGTAATTAAAGGTAGAAAGCAAACAAGGTGTGAGCCAACAAAATGTCTATTGACCAATAAAATTCAATTAAAATGATCATAAAAAATGTGCAGAATGATTGTCCTTAAAAAGGAGGACTGTAAGAAAGATTATTGGTGGGAATATGAACTGATATTCCATTTGTGGCTAATTATATCTAAAATAATTTTGCAAAGAACAAAGGAAAACTAATTATTGTTATCCATAACTGAATTATTGACAAATGCGATGTTTTGGAATGGCCATTAAGGATATTCAAGTGAATATTAAAAAAAAACAAATGTTGTATGTGCAGCATCACTGAGGAAGTATATGTGTCTGCCAAGTGTTGTGAATAGCAGCCCCATGTTGGTATTTATTCCAACTCCATTTACATCTTGGGTCATACCCATCTTACAGAATTATCTTCTGCCACTGCACAAAAGTGCCATGAAAACAAATATGAGAGTTAATACATAACTTTATGTATGTATCATAGCAACCAAATTGATTGCATCAACTCAACTGTATAGTGAGCAGATGAAGAGTATCGCAAATACTCATTCTGTAAATAATACCAAAAATGAAATACATCAAGAAACAGTATTAATTCGTTCATTTATTCCTAGCCTTCATAATGTAAACCTTTTAATGTGGAATGAAAAAATTGCCTTGCTCCAAAATAAAGCGAATAATTAACTGAAAAGCAAGTAGAGGAATATTTATAGTGTTGGTTGTAACCAGAAACTCAAAAATTTCAAGTATACTAACAAACTAAAACTTTGCTGCGTTCAATAGAAATGCTATGTAGGTTCCTCATTGCTTGAGCATGCAGGTTGGATGTTGAATATTATTCTGGACATACTGAATTCTATACATAAAATTCAACATCATTAGTAGTTCAATGGCTGGTAAATGTTTCCATTTTCTGTGATAAAGTCCTACAGTACTAACAGTGCTGCTCAACAGTAAGTAAACTTTTCTTCCCTGTCTTTTGTTAAGCACAGTGTATTAATCTGGACAAATTAATGCAACATCTATTGGTAAGAAATACAAACCACTGAAAAACTACTAGCATCAAAGGGAATTTCTGTGATTTTAACAAGGTGGGAAGGTAGAGGCTAGAAATTTTTTGAGAAAAAAGGAAATGCTAAGATTTTGACCAGGTAGATTTTTAATTAAAGGAAATATCTAGATGATGCAAAGAAACTCTGAAAGGAACCTTTCCTCTTGCTACCAAATACACAAAAACCATGCATTTAAATTACTCATTATCTGCACTACTGCTATCTTTTGTTAAGAATAATTTACAGTCCCATCTTGTAATGAGAATTATCAAACATGATTATCAGAATAATTAAATGGATATACAATAGCCTGTGTTGATTAGAATATTATTTGTAATGAATTAAAAATTATTTACAAAATACAAACAAAAGGATTTCAATAATTGAAAGAATATCAAACTTCTAATAACTGTTCCCCAAAAAAATTTCATAATGCAGCATTGATTTCTAAAGGAAAAAACCATTATTGCTCTCATCTGAAATGGTGCTTCAAATTGCTTTGCAAAGGCTCTAGCAATTTGCTTTCTCTGAAAAAAAATTCTATTTGTTTACAAAATCGATTAAAAGCAATGCTATGCTATAATAAACTTCAATTAGATAGGAACAGATTGGTTGATATACTGGGAGATTGATATGATCCTGCTGGGAGAGAGTGCCCTAAATATGGAAAAATTCAAGAGAGACTAAGAGAGATGGCAACCCTAGGAAAGTCCCAGTGACTACACAAGAAACCGCCTTATTGTATGCCAGACAAGCACTTAGCAGAAACAAAATTTTACCAGAATCTACTAAAGGAAGTCATTACATCAGGTTATAAACAAATTACAGCTGGTTAGATTCTCTTACAAGAGAAGCTCAGGTTATCTTAGACAAATGGTAAATAATGTAAAATACACTCTTCAGTTTCTGGAAGGAGCCATAAATTGGTTTCACTTTAACATTTGATTAATTAGTTTATATTTAAATTTTGCAATGGATTAGATGAGATTATAATTTAAGAGTGATGAAGATTAGAATATTTCTTCCGTATGATCTTGTCACAGATCGGACATGAGATATACAGTTCATCATGGATTGTAATTAGAGTTGAGAGAAATATCATGATTATAGTGATAAAAGCAAAATAACACTTTTGTGAGTTATTCTTATTATGGGAATCAAGTAAACAAACATTTCATCAACAGTGGATGGAGCCTGGACTACCTACCCTACCTTCAACCTCTTCCACCCTTGTAACACTTGCCCTCATTCTAATGTAGTCTCTGCCACATACCAAGTCACTGTCTTGTAAAATCAATGCTCCCAGAAAACTTTATAATGAGCAAAGCAAGGGTAAACAGAACTAATAGAGTGAATATTTTTAAGCTGACAATCATAAGGAAATTAAGGTATTAAGTTGGAGAGCATAGATAAACATGTCTACATGAGAGGGGGCAAAGTCAGCCTTAGATATGGGCAAGCCTGCTGGTGGTCAAACTTCTACAGGATGCATTGTGCTGGAAGTTACCAAGTCAGGTGGCACAGAGAAATATCAGCAAAGGGATGTTTTATTGCCCCTAACCTTTTACAAGTGATTTAAAGGATATTTTGCAAAATTGTTAGCTTGAATTGACTCAATAAATAATTCACTTAACTCAGCTAATGTAAACAAGCTGAAAATGTCTTCTAGGCAGTATATGAATCCAGAGCAGACAATCATCCTACTCATTACGCCTTTTCAGAACAAGTTATTATAAGATTTAATGATATTAGAATGGTTCAACATTCTAGCAAGAGATATTCAACATGGTAAAGCCAGATAAGAAAGGGTGATGCAGGTAATGAAACCCCAACTCCACCATACAAACATTTTAAACATTATGCATTATATATTTGTCATCTGCAAGTAACTTCCAGGAGATTAATAGCAAAGGTCAGCATACTGAAACTGCCTACCCTCCATATCTTCTCCAAATGATTTCAATATCCTTTTAGCATCAAACATTTGTTAATGCAAATTTCTATCATTATTTGCAGTCTCTCTTTCTAACTTACCATTTACATTAATCACCTATTTTGATTTCTCCTTGTCGATATTTATCTATGAAATAACACTCATTTATCTCGGGATGCATATTCCCTGGGTATAGACGACTAAATTGAACATAAACAATACTTTTGACAAATTTTTACATCCAGATAATTTTTTCCTCCCCTATTGTCCGCTTTGATTCCAATAAAGCATACTTTTAATCATTGTTTAACAATTTGTTAAAAACTACTAAAATTACTGCTTACTATCCAACAATAACAACAACAATTAATTATGACAAATCTCAGCCTTGCCTAAGAACCAATTTGTCGCATGTGGCTACTAAATCATCGTAGCACCAAATCACCCCGGGACCAAATTTTTGTGGGACCAAATCAGCAGCTGGGAAAATTAACAACATACAACAACTTTTGGCTGATCAAATCTCATTTTTGTACACAGTCAACCCTCAAAATATTCCTTGTGATCTACAAGATCAAGATAGTCTGAAGCCTGTCTGTCGCAGAGTTCTTCATTGCATTCCTCATAAAAAAACTGAACATTTAATGAATCTGGAATATACAAACTGAAATGTTACAATTTCAGCAAATGAGACCAAAACATCTCCAATTTGGGGGCTCTCGATGACCAAGTGGGTAACGCGTTCGACTTCAGTGAAAGCGGCCCCGGGTTCGATTCCCGGTGGGGGCCCACGTGCGAAATGACCTAAGCTGTCAAAGCACTTTTAATAATACTACTACTACATCTCCAATTAAGCTTTCAAATGAAGATATCATTTAGCCCTTAAATTCAATTAGTGGAATGTACCAGTCTCTCACAAGTATTTAGTTTGTGTTCAAAAATCTAAGTATTTTTATTTGAGAAAAAGTAGACATATTTCCATGTTATAATGATCCATTTCTCTACAACCTAATCTTCAACAATAGTTTGTCAATGAAATACATAATTTTGAGTATAGGCATATCCAAATAGTACCTAGAGGAGTCACAGGACTCAAACAAAGATTCAAATGATAATTACCTTTTGGGTACCCTTCATTTCATATAAGTGGTCTCTTTTCTAATGGAGCCATTAAACATTCCTTCACCAAAATCCCACGGCCAGTTTCACATGAAATCACTATTTGACCAATCATTTTGCTATCTATTACACTTCCCTCTGCAAGCCCATAATTGTGAATAACCCAAAAGAATATTCTCAGCAGATAGTTACTGAATTAGCCATACTTGAATCCTATGAAGTAGTAAATTAATTTTGTCCAACAGTAGTTTATGATTTTAAAGTATTATTAAGGTTTATGTAAAAATCCTATTTTCCTAAAAATAAAACACACGTCAAGTCTAAAAAAGCCTTTGTCATTTCATCACAAAATTTTACCATTCAGGTCAACTGACCATCTGCTTTGGCTAGGCTTATTAGCCAGAAATTATCCCTTAAATATGAATTTTTATTTGATAGCAGGAAGTTATGAGCAGATTAATTGGTGAGTTAACATTAAGTAAATTATTCTTCTTCAAGACATACAAGGGGAAAAAAAGCAAAAAAATAGAGTGAAATTTTATTTGAAATTTTCAGATAACAGTAATATTTATGTTTCTCTGACAACTACAGCAGGATTTGGTTATTTTTACCCCAAATCTACAGAAGCTAACTCAATTTTGTAAACAGATAAGATAATAACAAATTAATATTTCCTCGGTGAAACAGGCTTTCTGGATTACACGTTAAGCATAACAAATACCATCAATTGTTTCTCTAGAACTAATTGGAACCATTATCAGCTAATTCATGTAGCTAGCCAACTACATCATGATGTTGGGTATACATCATTGCCCCTAATGGGAAAAAACCCAGGGACTATTTTTGCTAAAGGTGTATGCTTTACTCATTTGGATATCTAGCAGTCTTAATCATAATAAAATCCTTACTTCCAACATAAAATGGTGTCCTCAAAGACCAAAGACTACATCATATTTTGAAAGGCAATAATGAGTAAGAAAGAAGAAAATTTTTGTTGAAGCTCATTAGGAATATAAACCACAACCAAATATTAGGTATGTAGCTTACATCCAAAATTCACAGCCAAAAATTTAGGACTTCCAGGATTACTTTACTGTAAAATACATTATAGAAATGCAAAAAAGCCAAAAATAGAAATAATACCTTAAAAAAGAACTTTCTCAGCCAATTATTATAAGAACAGATTATATTGATCAATCTTGGACTGTTTTCCATAAATTGAAATGTAAACCAAGAAGGACACTACTTCACTAATATCTAATTATATGGTAAATCTACTAAGTATATAAACTTTATTTTTATCCCATGTCTGTTGAACTAATTCTGAAGGAAAACATGGAAATTAATATCAGAGAGATTAATAACCAAATGCAACCACTTTCATATTATACAAACCATACCAGTTTAATTCGTACTTGAGAAAAAGTGATCATTACACCACTTGCACATTTGAAAAATGTAAAATATATAGAAACAATACCCAGGTTCTAATTGCAGGGTAACTATCTCAGTGTCATCTTTTGGATGCATTAGAAAAAATTCAACAGTTTTTATTTAAATAACACTATTACAAAAAATCACAGAAGATATAGAAATTGTGCATCCTATTTTCATTAATTCTAAAATTACCACCATATTTGCATAAATGAGGAGACTAAGATATAAGATCTTGTGAAATTAAATGAAACATAAAACCATTTATGTTATCAGCTACTCTGAAAGAGGATCCTCACTTTGAATTTGTCTCCGTCAACATAAATACAGCAATGCCAACTGCAGCAATTGACAACATAATGGAAATCATGATCCAGTGGCGTCTGAAGATATTCCCATCATCTTCCAAGTCTTCCCTGTCCCTTCTCCTACGTGTCCTGCCTCTTCTTCCCTCTTGTTTCAATTTGAATTTTTCCAATTCCTCTGCATTCCTCCTCTCTTCTTCTTTCCTCTTTCTTTCAGCAGATTCTTCTCTTGCCTTTGGGATACATTTTGGCAACAGAATAAATTCCAGCTCAAGGAGAAGACATTATTTTAAAAGCAATATGATTAAATATCACAAAAACTTGAAAAGCAAGAAAGTGATATAATAAAAAATTAAAATCAGAGAAATTTTATCAGAAAGTAGTAAACAATTGTGACAAGTTAAATTTAACAAGCTACTGTCACTTTATGAAGACAATGATCTATAATCAAAGTTGATTATTGTGCCAAATATTTAAAAAATTATGGAGACATAAAAGATGCACTTCAATGAAAACTCACCTTCCCATTTACAATTAAAATTATTAAATCAGCATATTCACAGATAATATTCTGAAAGATTATTTATTGTAAACACCTTCAGCCCCCCTCCTGCTTCATTGATATAAGCTAAATAATTCCTGAAATATTAGCTTGACTATGACCAAACATACTGAACTGGAAATATTTTATTCAATTTGTTATCTCTATTTCTAACCCTGTATTTTTCATACTTCTATGTATGTTGTAATAAAAATATCTATTCCAAACTATCGATATATTCCTCACTATAACCAATGTAGTTTCTTGGGTTACCACTCTAGAATTCCATAATCTACAGGACCAATTTTGTTCAGCACTGTATACACTTTCCAGATACCTGAATCTTTTTGTTGTAATATGATTCCCCATTCAATGAAACATCACTAACTAAAAGAAATATTAACTTACCCTGGTTACTTCTTCTTTGCGAAGCTTACATTCTTCATTACATTCAAGTAAAACCAGAGACTTTGAATCCTTTTTTCCTTTGGCAGAATCATCAGAACCAAAGGCATGGACATCTTTGCAGATACGTCTTTGCTTGAGAAGCCCACATGGACAAGTGACCCTAACTTTCTGAGTGCACTGAATCACTTCACCTCCACTTTTTCCATCAAGTACATCAGCAGGACAAGGCCCAGAGTGGCATGTAATTTCACAGCGGTGGCCACAGGAAAGCTGTAAAAAGAAAACCAAGCATGCAATTAATCAAAAAAGTAATCTATTACTAGCAAAGCAACCAAGAAATACTGTGTTAATTAAAAAGGAAAGACTAATTTCTTGATGCTGCAGTAAAAAACAGATTTACTTCAATACACTTACAAATACTGTATTGGCTGGCAAATAAATTAATCTAACACGTCTAGTTTGACTGACACATACATTATATACATCTACATAAAATTTCATTTGAATTTAAAAGAATACAAGCTTCAGATATTTACTAACATGAAATTCTAGAATTACATTACATTCTACTACTGAATTGTACACATGCACATAATTTTATAGCTAACAAACTAGGAAATATTTAATATACATCTCACCAGCTTGGGGCACTGATTTCCACAGGAAAGCAGCTTCTCAATACAACTTTGCTCCTTACTATTGCCTTTTTCAGCCTTACTATCTTCTTCTAATGCTGCTACCCATTTGCGACATTCAATAAACATTGCAGGAGAAAGACCACAATGACATTTTTGTTTCATATTTTGCTTGCAAGAAGGACAATCTCCAGGATGACATTTACCCAATGGACAAGCATGTGAGCACCCATTTGGACGTGGTTTCAGACATGGATTGTTGCATGGTTCACAATTCTTCCCAGCAAGAGCCTGAAAATTATTAAGTAAAAGAAACTTCCATCATAATCATGGTCAGCAGATAAGAAATCATGAAAATACTATGAAAATGGTGAAAACGTTTAAACCAATATTTCATATGCACACTGAGCACATAATTCCAAACATGTAGTTTTCACAATAGAAGAATGCTAAAAGAAATTTGATTTCCACTTCTTCAGAAAACAGACAAAATACCTCATACACTTAGGCAAAAACAGAACTTTTGACTATAAACAGTCTTTTTATCAAAGAGTATAACTTAATACAAATGGATTTCTCTGGAGTTTAATAGGAAACTTGTATCTGATACATCTGACTAGTTTGCATCATTGGAAAGCATAATCAAGGTGAGCACATCAATTTTTTGTGAAATATTCATAAAAAGTCAATTAAACAATGAAAAAGAAATTTTTTTCCAATAAATAATTACTATTAATATTTTCATTAAATCAGTCTTAATCATAATAAAATCCTTACTTCCAACATAAAATGGTGTCCTCAAAGACCAAAGACTACATCAAAATCGTTATAAACAAATTACAGCTGGTTAGATTCTCTTACAAGAGAAGCTCAGGTTATCTTAGACAAATGGTAAATAATGTAAAATACACTCTTCAGTTTCTGGAAGGAGCCATCACGGGAAAAATGACCAAAAATATCTATCCGTCCTGGCGACTATTTCCCTGTATCGCTTTTTCGTTTTCTTTTGAAGATTACGTGCGTTACTAGCTGGGATGAGAAAATCAACTATCTCCTCCCCAAGGTCCGTAATGACAAACTTATCGAAAAGCTCCCTACGGTATTCAAGTCTTTTATCACTAAGAGAGTTCCATCCGAGGGATTCTATCATTGCTGAAACACTGCTGTAAAAACTGAAATTTCCCTTAACGAACCTAGCTGCCCTACGTTGAACCATCTCAAGATGGGATGTTAATCTTACTCCGTGAGGATCCCATGTTGATCAAGATCTACAATTCATTCTTCCATAATTTACTCTCTCACTTGCTTCACATGAAAATTTAAAATTCTGATAATTTTTCAGGTAACAATTATTAATGTTAATGGCTTTTACTGTTTGAATCTCTTAAAGGAAATATCACACTTTTCCTTAATTAGACTTCTCCTCAAGTATTGCTGTGCAATTTGGGAT
This sequence comes from Ladona fulva, assembly GCA_000376725.2. NCBI lineage: Eukaryota > Metazoa > Arthropoda > Insecta > Odonata > Libellulidae > Ladona > Ladona fulva. Next base: position 269,426 of record KZ308545.1, read on the forward strand.
CCTCACAAAGTAGAATTAGTCTCCAATCTTGAAATGGTTGAATGTAAAACCGCAAGGTTTGTCAAGGGAGATTTTAGATTCAACAGTAGTGTTTTGGCTATGACAGAATCCCTTGGATGGACTTTGCTTAGGGACAAAAGACTTGATTACCGACATAAGCTTCTAAAAAGTTTATCACTACAGACCTCATTGACAAGATAGCTGATATTGTCNGTTTGTCAAGGGAGATTTTAGATTCAACAGTAGTGTTTTGGCTATGACAGAATCCCTTGGATGGACTTTGCTTAGGGACAAAAGACTTGATTACCGACATAAGCTTCTAAAAAGTTTATCACTACAGACCTCATTGACAAGATAGCTGATATTGTCATTCCAGTTAGCAATGTGCAAGAGCTCCAAGAGAAAGCTAAGAAGCAATGCAGTGAAGTGATTGCCAGGACAGATAGTTACGAGGGTATGGTGAAAACTTCTCTGCCTGACACAGAGATGGCGTTCCAATAAGTGAAAATTTATGATCCCTGCCTGGGCACACGTGTCATTAGTTTGTAAGACAAGTTTCAACTTGTTCTCTCAAGTAGTTTGTTTACACTTATTGTTGCAGTAGACATCTTTCGTTTGTGTGAAAATATCCATCTATGGCCCTCTCAACTTCTTCATTGGGAGCAAAGCGCTTCCCAGAAAAAAATTTCTTCAAGTTTGGGAACAGATGTCTGAGGGTGCTAAATCAGGAGAATAGGGATGGGGGATGGCCAAGCAAATCGTACCCCAAATCCCGTAATTTTCCCATCGCCAATGCACCTTTGTGAGCAGGTGCATTGTCCTGGTGAAAGATGATTTTTTTCTTCTTCAAGCCAGGCCTCTTCTCACGAATTCTGGCATCCAGCTGGTCAAGAAGGTTGGAGTAATATTCACCTGTAATTGTTCTGCCCTTTTCAAGATAATCAATTAACAGGATCCCTTTCGCATCCCAAAACACCCTGGCCATGACCTTTCCTTCAGATGTGATCGACTTCAGTTTCTTTGGCACTGAACCACCGGCTTCCACCCTTTGCTTCCACTACTGTTTCATTTCTGGCGTATAGTGGTGGACCCATGTCTCATCGTGACAATTGCTGCATAAAATCGGTCGGTGCCCTCTTGAATCGGTCCAAACATTGCTGCAAAAATCGCTTGCGCATTTGCTTTTGATCAGCATTCAGCAAATGAGGCACCCACCTTGCGCAGAGATTTTACATCCCCAATTCTTTGTGCAAGATGTTTTGCACCCTTTCTTCTGATATCCCCACGGCCTCAGCTATCTCACTCACCTTCACTCGCCTATCATCCAACACAATATCATGCACCTTTTCGATGGTTTCCGGTGTGGTTGCAGTTCTTGGCCGTCCTTCACGTGGGTCATCTTCGAGGGATGTGCAACCATGTTTAAATTCAGTTGCCCACTTTTTAACAGTTGACATTGAAGGAGCAGAGTCCCCGTACACTTTTGTCAACTTCGGATGAATTTCCTTAGGGGTTAATCCATCCAAAACGAAGAATTTTATGACCCCTCAACATTCAAGTTTATCCATTTTAACGAAAAACAAGAAAGACGTCTACTGCAACTATACATGTAAACAAACTACTTGAGAGAACAAGTTGAAACTTATCTTACAAACCAATGACACGTGCACCCAGGCAGAGATCATAAATTTTCACTGATTGGAATGCCATCTCTGTGTCATGCTGAGAAACTTTCACCTTATCCTCGTATTTCAGGTCATTTTTGCCTCACACTATTAGAGAAGCTAATATCAGTTAGGGTGTGATAGGATTATTGGCGTTTTTACACTTCCTGCCATGCGCCACTAACAGCTTGTGGGGTTTAAATGTAAATTATTATGAAAACAAGTGCAGTTCACTACAACTGGTTTCTTTCTAAAGGCATACAATTTCATAAATGAAATAAAGATGCACCTACAGGTTCGTGCTCCAAATCTTTGGACCCTCCTTTGACATGGTGACAAGGAAATGTGCAAGAATGAGTGGTGCATGGAAGCAAACGACCGCATTCACGTCCACAGCAATATGGAGATGCAGAGTGGCATGGCTGAAAACTTTTCTCATGACCACCTAAGCAAATAACTTCAACCCTTGTCTAAAGAAGAGAGATCAACATTAGTTTAGGAAATAAAAGAACAACTTTGATTAATAAAATCTTAAGGTTACCACAATAAAGTATCAAACAGCATGAAGTAGGGATAAAATTGTTTTCACTTCAACCACACCTCCAACCACACCTCCAGCCACTTTTTCAACCACAGTTAAAATTTTGTTATTTCAAACACGATTTGTTGGGGCCTCTAACCTGAAGCTAGCAAGAAGTAATCAGCCTAACTCAAAAGAATTTCATTGACTTCATGGCTTGAAAGGAATTTGTAATGACACTCAAAATGTTGATGAGGTCTGGTATACACCTTAACTAACTTCAAATCTTCAATTATGGTCTATTCCTGATTCAAATCTTAGGTGAAGTTAAAAGGTTATAATACTTGAGTAGATGTATATAATTATATTATTTCTTCAGTTTCTAAAGCTATTAGCTTCTCTGATACTTCACGGGAAAAATGACCAAAAATATCTATCCGTCCTGGCGACTATTTCCCTGTATCGCTTTTTCGTTTTCTTTTGAAGATTACGTGCGTTACTAGCTGGGATGAGAAAATCAACTATCTCCTCCCCGAGATCCGTAGTGACAAACTTATCGAAAAGCTTCCTACGGTATTCAAGTCTTCTATCACTAAGCGAGTTCCATCCGAGGGATTCTATCATTGCCGAAACACTGCTGTCAAANTCTTTCAGAAAAATTCAGTTTTACTGAAACAGCTATCTTTTACAACTCAAGCTTCATTCCTCTAAGTAATTTCTCGTTAAAAGGTATAGGTTTCTGTTCATTTTAAAACTGATCAGATGTATGACAGATTGATTAAGCATTTTCTCACTGTACAATACTGTTTCACATTGAGGACTATCTAGTTAGGTTATGAGGCAGGTAATATAGTTTTTAAGAGAAGTAATTCAAATAATTTAATTTATACAAATCATTTGATTTATTAAAAATTTTATAAAATATGCTGAGCATGTGTTTACAATATGTAATCAATGTGATTCGGGATGGCTAACTTTGTGTAAAAAAGCATAACTGGAAGTGGGATACTGCAAAAGATGTAGTTGAATTTTTTAATGATTCAGATCAGAATAACATGTTTAACTTATCTTTAGAAAGAATATAGACATTTAAAATGTACTGATAATCAATTAAAAATGGCTGCCACAATTGGAGATGATAACTCACATGCAACTAAATATCCACAATGGAAGATTTAAAGACACAATACACTACTTACAGTGCAAGGAGGACAGGGTAGGCACTTTTTTACTATTTTTGGGTCTTGTGGTTTCTCCCATGGGCCAGCAGGTTTCTTTGGTGCCTCAACTTCCTCTTTGACCCACACAGATGTGTGACACTTGGCAGAACAAGCATGGCCACATGAACCCTCTCTTACAATTCCACAAATATCCCGACAAGAAGGACATTCACCAGAATGGCATGTGTGAGGTCTAGGTGGATGCTGACACTGGGATGGTAACCTGTATTCCAAACAATATTAGCCATCAATTACAGCATAGATAAACTGAAAAATAATTTAAGTGTAACAGAACTGCAGAGGTGTCAATGGAAGACTTGTTAAACAATTAAAAGTAAACAAAGACTAGATTACCACAACTTTCACTCGTATTCAAGTAAGAAGAGAAATTATACCTTTGGTGCTTTAATTGAAGGTTTAGTCCTGTCTTATTCTCACATAATTATCATACAAGAGAACTACTCTTGTCTAGATGAAGCTGATTATGCAGAAAAATGGACAAACATTAACAATTTAAAACATTTGGGCAAGTGGTATTTGTATCACAAATTCTTATTAAAATATTTACTATCAACATAACAAATTTTTATTACTAAAACATGAATCACTAAATAGAATTTTGAGTTCAATGAATCCTGTCCAACTGACTTTTGTAATAAAAGACAATACTGAAGACTTTTCATGGTATCATCTGGTGATGAAGGTCCAAGACACTCCTCCTATGCACATCAAATCAGTGAGAAGCCTAGTTTCACAAGTCTCTTCAAAATCTCTTTCCCATCTAACCACAGACATATAACACTAGGTTCAGAGAAGAAGTTCCACTTGAAAGGACTTGAGCATGCTTCTCATTGTCTCTTTGAATAACATTGAAAAATCAAATCATTTTTCTTTTATGCTAACTGGAATTAACTTTCACTAAATTAGAATATTATTTAAATTCACTCATGCTTCACACTAACCATCATTATAAATCATGTTGAAAATGATATAAACTAGTCGTTTATAAGCCAGTAGTAGAATCAAACTAAAACAGGAATAAAAAATGATAAATCTCTTAGTCAAAAAAAGAAAAAATCTCAACTTAAATTTTATAGCTAATATTTTGGAACAGAATTAAGTTACTCAAAGAGATACAACAAAAACAGTTACAGATATCATGCCAGCTAGCAGTTGAAACATTGAATATCTTATTTAATTGAAAGATAATAATTAATAATTCATCAAGAATAAGGAAATTTAAAACTCAAAATTGATGTGAAGTACAAAAATTACATAAATAGTAGCAAAACAATAACCTCATAATTGAAAAAAGGAGGAATTCAATTACTTCAAAATAAATAATTACATAAATGCCTCCATTACAGAAATACAACTTCCAACATTTAAACAAAAATTATCTAAAAATCCTCAACACTTACTTGCAAGGTTTCCTACATTTCACAATGACACCTTTATTCCTTTTAGCATCACCCTTGATTCGACGTTCCTGGCCACAAGGAACTTTAATGGAAGTAGATTTACATGGACATGATATAGTAACCATTAAGGGGCATGGGTAGCACGGGCCACGATGGCATGGCGCAGGACAGCGGTGTTTCCCACAAGATAACATTTTTGAGCAAATCTTGTCACATGGTGGGCAGTGGCCATCACAACACTGTAAAATATGTACAAGATGGCCAAAATCAACATTTTCAACTATGATCTACATTGTCTAGTAGATTTTAAATAAATTAACTTTCATTTTGTTATAACAAAAAATAAGTAAGGGGGACGATCCTGAAATCGATTTACCAATAGCATGAAATTTTTTAAGTTAAATTTTTCCATGATATGATCTAAAACAAAATAAAACACAATGAACTGCATAAGAATAATATCTCGAAAAGAATGAGCCACCACACAGGAGATACTCTTATTTATAAACCTCAGAGATAATGGAAACATGGTTGGCAGGGAGATGCAGCTTTCAACATGAAGCTTATCTCATGGAAAGCAAACAAGATTGATACCTCAAAAGAAAGAACTGATTACAGCCATGTACTATTAAATCAATAATTTAGGTATATGTAGAGTTTGCAAACTAACAACAATGAATTTATTCAACAATTGTAAAAACTCATACAGTTATGATGAATACAATATACAACTAAGTCCTAATTTTAAGTGAAGATAATTGTTTCATAAAATACCTTATCACTATTCAGATTTGAAAGCAACTCCTATTTTGAAAAATGTGGAGCAATAAGCACTCCCTCATCTGTTAGATAAGATTACTACAGTATTCTTGACCTAATGTAATAACAGTATAAGAAGGATGATGCAATGGTATTCCAAGAATATTTAATAGAAGTATTAAAACAAGGGTAGATACTGCAGAGAAGTGAAGGGAATGTCATGCAAGTTTAAGGAAATATTACTACAAGGAATCCAATAATTCAAACACAAAGAGCAGCTGAAAAATAAACCAGATCCAGAATATTATAATAAAATTACAGATATGCTTACAAGGAAGTTATGCGCAAAAAATACAAAAAACAGGAGCTACTAGCTCAAAAAGTATAAAATTTCATAAAGGAACTAAACTCGTTTCAAATTCATACTAGGAATAGATTTTAGAAATTAAATCCCAATTAAACTTTAAAATGAGTATTTAAATATATTCAAAGGAGGAGAGATACTAATCAAAAGATAACTTGAAACACAGTGGACTCATGATTATACATAGAAAAGAGTCAAAAGGGACTATCTGGGGTGGAGAGGATTCACAAATTATCAGAAAAAACAGATAATCTAAACTTTCAATTTTTTTAACAATTTTCATAATTTATATGAATAAACAGTTTATTATAATTTGCACATAGAGTAGACTATTTGTGATTGTTTCATGGACACATTGGTTGTTTTTTCACCCATCTAATGTCATTGTAGTAGTACTCTCACTGTTCTATAGAAAAGGTCTTACATAAGAATGATATTAGAACATGAAAGTTTACTTTTTACTTTTTAACTATATGTATTTTTGGGTTTGATTTTTTTCAAAAGACTGGAAAAAATTGAGAGTAAAATATCAGGCACAGATAATCTGAAAACTAGACAATCTACCAACAGACAGTTTAATTCATTGTAGAACAAATCTATCTGAAAATATTTGCCTCATTTCACGGATTTCAATGAAATATTTTGTGAACATTTACTCATATTCTCAATGAACATTGCCAAAGTTTTACATCCACCAGTGCAATACTTGCTGAGATGTAGTCATTTGTTTGACCCCCTATCACAGCCTTCTACAGTATGACATTGGGTTTTTATCAATTTTGAGACACGTTATCTCAGACAGTATCCTGTAGAGGAAAACAAAACTTGGTATTATTACACAACTTTTGGTGCTCTATTACACAAAATAATAATAAAACTTTCTTGAGCAAATTCCATGCAGAAAATCTGAAGCAAAAACGGCAAAATTTACTCATATTCAGAGAACAGGAATAAATTTTCACACAAAATTTCATTGAAATCCATGGATATTAAGGGGCACTTCTCTAAAATTGGACCACTTGACATGGAATGACCCTGCAGTTATTTAAAACCAAAATAAGGGAAAGTAAATAACTGACATAACTAATGCAGACAGAAGGATTAGAGGAAGAGAAATACTGTATTTTCTGGTAAATACCATGCACCTATTTATAGTAGATAATACGCATTTTTAAAATCTCTTCACTGTGATAATGTAATATATGATAACACGCATTTCAAAAATTTCTTCTGTGATAAATGCATTGATAATGCGCATTTCAAAATACCATGCACCTATTTATAGTAGATAATAGGCATTTTAAAAATCTCTTCACTGTGATAATGTAATATATGATAACACGCATTTCAAAAATTTCTTCTGTGATAAATGCATTGATAATGCGAATTTCAAAATTATTATGTTGACGAGAATGTTTTTTCAATACTGTAATATTTATGATAATTACTCTTATATTTTGAATGGAATTATTTGATTACGTTAATATTTACAATGTTGGTTGAAATAAAATTGCCCTAGTAAGTGAGTATATACTCAGTGACTTCTGCAATATATGATGTGTGTTGTTTAGACATTTGTTTTTTGAGTTCAATATTCAAGATATTCAGTGAAACGAGATTTTCCATTGTATATCACTATTATTTTTATCATTCTGTATATTTTTTGTATAGATAACACACGGGTTATCTACCAGAAAATACGGTAATAATGAAAAATTAATCTTTAAATCTTTCTGGTATAATCAACAAGTTCTACCAATGATAAAAATAAAAAAAAAACATAACTTACTTTCCGACTGCAAGGATGGCGTAAGCAATTCCTTGTTCTCCTGCACTTATTTTCACAGAGGAATTCTTTCTGACAAGGAAGTTCTTTAGAATATTGGCCACAACGACAGGTCTGGACTCTCATCTGGAGGCACTATATTTTCAATTGCAAACCACAACAATATTTGCTATTAGCAAACTTTTCTATACTGCCTTTAATAAATGACTTACTGATGCAATATATCCCATATATTAAAAAATACGAAAAAGTCAAGGGTTAATGGGTGGAAAAGTCTTTCTGATATACAAGAAAGAAGCCCTTAATCTTGACAAACTAAGTTAATACATCATTATTCTGAAATTCATTATATTAAATTGTTAATTTACTAGGCATTTAAATATGAAATGAATTGAAATACTCACAGCTCCACAGTCATCCTTGTGGCATCTACGTGCACAGGAATGAACCCCACAAGCTAATACTTTCCCACATGTATCTCCACAAGTAGGCACAGCCTCCAGTTGCTTTGAAAGAAAAAGAGATNGTCCGACTAAGCGGCATCGTTCACAGCCATGGCCTCTCCGAGGCACCGACCATACAAAGTGGTGTTAGGAGAACCCCCCCTTAAGGATAACAAACAAGGAAATGGGTTAGATGACTTGGCACGATAAGTCATGCATCTCGGAAAATTCCCAAGGAGAAACGGACATGAAAAAAGTCTGACGGAACCGGGACACGTTCGGTCAGACTTTTTTCATGTCCGTTTCTCCTTGGGAAGGATTTACACAGACGCAGATTAAGACGCAGGTGGTACTGACTCTAAATGTATATTATTTTAAAGACAAAGAATTTCTCTTTTGAATTATGTATAACAACCTCAAATCATAGGAAAACACATCAAAGTCTGGGTCTATACTATTTTTAATCTGGCATTAGTTTCACTATGGAAATTTCTTTTATCTATTCAATGGTATCTCACCTCTTCTTCAGAAGTAATGCCACCAACACAGGGTAAACCAGGGAAAGACGTTTTACCACAGGCACACAATCTATCTAATTTTCTAGGACATGGCCCACAACCATCCTTTGCATTATGACAAATGAGACTGCATTTATGATGACCGCATTCCAACTGTTTACCACAAACCTGAAAGATTAAAAAATAAATCAAACCTTCATAGATGAATAACTTACAGCAGCATTCCCCAACTTTTTTGCCACCATGTCTCAATCACATATCAACTCAAATTACAAGGTACGCTAAAGCCACTTATTTAACTCAATATGTAAAGGTGTTTTATTTCCATCATTCACTTGTTACTTTAACATAATTCTGTTAATAATAGATCAAAAAGTTAATTTAGAGTATCAAGGGTAGTTTAGATACCTTTAAACTGTTAATTCATAAGCCTAAAAGGTAGTGGTTACAATCTTATTCCTAACATTACTAGCCACAAAAAGCATAAAGAGGAGAATAGACAACAATGTAATATGAGGCATGAGGTAAGTTGCCATTACTTAAAATAAACTGATTGGCAGGTAACTTTGTGATATTCCATGACAAATTTGGAAAAAATAAAAATGAACCAATTTTCAGAAATGAACCTAGTTCCTATTTTATTATAAGAAACAACTTTGCAAAATATCACAGAAACACAAGGATTCATATACACGAGATAATTCAACACATTATGACTTCATAACTTTTTTGAGTTGAGGATGAAGCTTATGCATCAAAACGTGCCATATATTTGAATCCTTGTGTTTCTGTGATCTTTTGCAAAGTTGTTTCTTATGATAAAATAGGAACTAGGTTCATTTCTGAAAATTGGTTCATTTTTATTTTTTCCAAATTTGCCGATACTTTCCTCACTGAGCCAATCTAAAAGGGGAACAAGTCTTCATAAAAGCAGCACAATGGCTCTAAGAGTAACACTTTTTGTTGTATACAATAAGAAGTGACTAAAATGAATGCCATTATTCAGCACCACTCATACCTCATTAGATTCTACAATATCACAGCCATGAGCAATAAAGCAATTAAAGGAAATGAAGGATACATTTTTCTCAATCCTTTAACTAAATTGCATCAATAAGTATTGCATTCCTCAAGATGCAGTAGCAGGAACATATTTAAATATGTACCATCATAGCAAACTCAAATTAAATTATTTCATACCAATAAGTCTAAATATTTAACACTCAGCAATTAAATGGCACAATATGCTTTAGAACTAAGTTAAAGTGCACAATGCCATAACAGGCTGGTAAGAAGTTCTGCTTAAGACATATTCATAAATAGATAGGTATGAACTTTACTTGTTTGCATTGCCAATCCATTTCTGAACAAGGTCTCATGGTCGATTCTTTACCACAACGGCATGGTTGTAAACTCTTTCGAGGACATGGCATGCATGGCCCAGAATGACATATTTCCAAGCATAAGTGAGGTTCTTCATCTTTTCCAACTCTTGCTTCCTTTGTATCATTTAAATGTTGTAGAAACTTCCCACGCCCCCTACCAACTGGAGCATTGTCTTTAATCCTGGAAAAGATAATATCATAACATTATATGCCCCGATTCCAGAGAACATTGTCATCAGTAGTAGCAAAAATCACCTCTTTATCACATCTTTCTCTCATATCAATCTGATGGTATTAGTAATTTATCTTACTAATTTCATGCAAGACTTTCAAAAAATTATAAACAATATAAAAATATAAATTAGTGTCACACAAAATTTCTACTCTACTGGGAGAAGGGAGCACTACTAAATAAACTTCAAAACAATATCTTTTTTGGCTCTTTGACTTCTATATGGGTTATCCTATAATTCACGACAACTATGTTAACTTTCCTACATAACAGTAATGTGTTTAGGTCAGTAGATATGTTGGTCTGCTTGACACTGAATGAGATGCCACTCCCATGTCACATCTATAGGTGGCTAGTTGACAGCACACAAAAGTGTTTGCAAGAGAAGCAGTGACTCCAGATGAATGTAACCAAAGTTAAACAGTAATCATATGTGAAAATCTCAGTTCTTTATGGCAGAAATGATTGACAGTGTCATGTAGAACTATAAGAAGCAATGGTTAACAATGCATTGCCTTGTCAAAGTGTTTCACGCTGAGTGGAGGCCTTCAAACCTGGATGTATCACAACTTCTGCTGTTTCCTTTTGTGTCAAATAAAACAATTATTTCCTTTGCAGATCTTTCAATTGCCCCTAATTATTGGTTCCTGTACTAGAAATTAATTTGGTATTAACATAGCAAAACACATTATATTGACCTTTAATTTCATACAGTGAATTTCTATTCCTGCAAATGTATTGCCCAACATAATATAGTTGCCATGACTTAACACCTCTAGCTGGTTTGAGGTACACATGTACGAACCCTATTATCTTTCCCAACGGCGGTTATACGTATGGCAATATGTCCAGTCCAGTCGCCTCATCTGCAGTAAGTCTCTTTTCCTTTGCCACCTCTCGTTTTTTTACACTTCTTGCTGTCATATGTTGAAAATGTGTGTATCATACTGCCACCTTTGTTGATCCATCATAACTAGCAGTAAATATTTTTTTATATATGCTTTATATTTTGGACAAATTTAAATACCCCCATAGGAGCTAAATCCCAAAATATTAAATACTAGCTTGAGGGGTTAAGGAATAGCCCTTGTATAAATATGCACTGAGCCTCAATTTTCCTAGTTACAATAGTGCTATGTAATTGACTCAATAACTAACTTGAATTCAATTCTTGCTTCAAATTTTTCTGGTTGATACTTGTTCCATAGTTGACGGGTCTGACTTCATTTTAAAGAACTCTACTGACACAAAACTGAGGTTGTACAATCCATTATGCTCCAAAAATTATCATAAAGGTGAATGGCTGTAAGCTACAGTTTAACTGTATATTAATGAATATGGTAAACATATTCATCAATATACAGTTAAATCCAATTACAAAAGATCCAGAAATTTCTGGGAGGATGAGGAACCTACCTCAATTGACTATTATTACATGGAAGAACTTTTCTACAAGGCTGTCCACAAGACCACACTTTTCCACTGCAGCGCACAGCCTTTGGTGGTTGCCTTCCACACTGACAGCTAACAGTTACTTGCCGAGGGCAAGGAGGACAGGGGCCTGCAGAAAGAAAATAGATCTAACAGTTACTTGCCAAGGGCAAGGAGGACCGAGGCCTGCAGAAAGAAAATAGATAAGTTTCTCTGATTAATCTACCAATACCCTGTTGTCAATTTTGTAATATTCAATAGCTGTTAGAATGATTGAAAAAATTAAAGATGCAACTGAATTGAGTAGATAGGGAAATGGTATAATTGATTAATGGTAGAGTATATTCCTTTAGATCCTGAAAAGAAAAAATAACCTAAAAATTTGCAGTATCTAGTTTCAAACAATATACAATTTCTCAAAAACAATCTCAAGCACATCTTGGCTATCTATAGTTCTTTGATACTGTGACAAATAGAAGTTCAAAGGATGATAGAAACTGACAAACAACTACCCAAATAGCAATTAACACAACATATTGTCATATTTTTTCCAACTTTCTGTGCATCATAGGTGCTTATTGCAACTGCTCGTTTTTGGGGTTATATCATATCTGGATGATAATTAATGTGGCATAAATGAAAACATTATAAAAATTACTTATTCAGTTTCTTATCAACCCTTGTTTCCTAATACAAAAGTTAAACAGGCAAACAACTAGATATGAGGGTGAGCAAAATGAGCTGGAGAGAGCAGAAAACTGAGAAGGATTGAGGTGAACACAACTTGAACAGATGATATCTGAGAAAACCAAGCGTGATCAAAAAATTGACCTCAGGAAACCTATGGGTAGGAGGATAATCGGAAGAAATGGATTGTAATAGAGAAATGAAAAAATGGAATTTACAATAAAGATCATTACATTGATGTTCTTACCTGGATGGCAAAGAAGAGGACATGAATGCCCACAACTGGGAGTAAGCTCACGACCACAGGTTTCTCCACAAGAATGCGGTACATGCCACCCACTATAGGGTGGGGGATCCACCCTCTTGCCACAAAAACATAAGTATTTACTAGGAATCTCGGATTCTGGATACATATGACGACATTTTGGACTGAAAGGTAATGAACAAATTACCTCTATTATTCAAGTTTGATTAGTATAAGTATGTCATTAAAGTTTGAATTGAGGTTCCCATAACTTACCAGCTCCAACAAAAATCGGGCGCAGTATTAAGGGGCTGCTCTTCAAGGGCCCTCTTTTGATGCATGATACTTTCTTGTGCCCATCGTTGCAAACAGTTAAGATGGAAAAAACAATAACAGAGGCAACAGTTCCATATCTGCAAAAAATTTCAATTTAAATTACTAACGTATTATGATTAAAATTTTCCTTTAGCACATTTTCAAATTAAAATACCCTGGAATCGTCAAGAAAGCATTTTTCTTCTATTTGACAAAATGATGCCTTTGTAATAATATACATATTACCAATAACATTGTCAAATGTTTGACATACCGCTTCATTTTTCCCTACGGTTGAAATACAAATAAGACAAGTAGCTGAGCCTGACTGAAAAACTTCCTCGAGAAATAGCTGAGTCCTTCCAAGATCATGAGAGGCACCACCGAGTTGAGCATACGTTTGCAAAACTTTGCCTGAAACGGAAACAAATATAATTTCGTGTTACAAGGGAAATGTCAGCAGAGTGCACGCAAACATTCTCACCAAAAAATTCTACCTAGAATTATCTGCATCTCATCAGTGCAAGTGAAACAAAAACAAAGTTACAATTACTCATGAATAATTTAGTGGATACATACCGAGGATATCATCGCTATTATTATCATCATCTTCTTCTTCCGATGATGAATATGCTTGCTTGTTAATTGATGCCTTATTTGTTTCGACTACTTTCTCATTTTTGATGCCGGGTTTTGATGTTGGGCCAAATGTAACTGATCCTCGATTCCATGCATTCCCTCGTCCTCTTCCAGCCATGGTTGTCAAAAAATTAACGTTGTTGGAGTATATAGTAAATGACAGACAACCGACAAACTCTAGGAAGTTTTGTTAGGCAATCTCCGACTTAAAACAACCATTCCTTATGCCTAGTCTTCCCGTTCGAAGAATCAAAAGGAATGCGATGAAAGAGGTAAAAACTGCCAACCAAACCACGTAAGAAAATCCGCTTTCAAATGTTGTAGAAAACGCGCTCGAAAATTCAAACCTTCAACTGGTAATGGTATCAATCCCTAGTTTACCGTTATAAACTACTTATACCACCGTCATAAAAATACGAAGAAGATACTCTAACGCGAATACTTTTATGGAACATAAAACTGATCGTTCAAATATGCATAAATCTGTGATATCTTCTGGAAATAGCAAAAACTGTTTTTGGAAGTTAAACAAACATTTTACTAAGACAAAATTATTTTTATATGTTTCAGAGACTACCCTTCTCAACCTTATTGGAAGTATAACTTGAAGTATGGAGAAAGTGATTAGGTGGTCATATTTGTGGTAAATTTTTTCTTCTTTTTATGTATGAAGATATTGAAACTGCAAGGACCCAGAAGGCACAAGGCCAAGATCTATGTTGGTTCAAAGGAGATAACTAACTGTACTTCAACGATATATATCACATAGAATTCATCATTTCATGGATGTATATCTTCATTGGGCAGATCATCTTTTTCACACACGTCCATGCAAGAAAAATTGTGATTTCAAAGCAATAGTAACATCAATAGCCACAGTGATGACTATTACTGCCCCAGATGTGAGTTACTGTCACCCTGGTCAGGGTAGTTTCCAAGATAGTTTAACACGACTTAAGTTTGCAGATTTGAAAAACCATTCACAAGGAAGAAAACCAAATGTTTTTGGAACTAATTCTGATAGAAATTCTGAAATTTCCCTCGTTTTCATGTTATAATTGAAAATGGTTGGTGTTGAATTCAAATGCTGAATTTCTTTTGTTAACTCTAATTTACCCACAACATCACTAGGTATGCTCATGGTGATGGGATTCAGAAATTTTAGGAACAGGTGCTTTAGATACTAAGGAGAATGCAATAAATCGCTACAACAACACTTGCATTGCATTTTCCAACATCAAATTCTAATTCAGGACATTTTAAGTTGAATTGATAGAAATATATATTTATATATAATCAATTATTAGCCAAGATATCTTGGCTAATAATTGATTCGAATTATAGAAATATGTGTAGCAAAAACGATGAGGACTACCCATCACTTGGTTTAAATGGTCTGAGAGGGAAAGGCAGATCAAAAATAAGTTGAGAATTTAGTGAGAGAAGTAATGATGTATGTAATCTAAAGATGAGATAATTCAGAATTATATGTCACGAATCACTGTAAGGAAAGTGTTCATCAATAAAGCAGCTGGAATATGCATTTGGTGGTTATTACAAAGTAGATGCTTCAGCAGATATTTCCAGTTCCTGTTTTTTACAAAATGGTCACCCTTGGTATAACTACTCAGTAACCTCAATATACCATGCTAAAGAGCATCTTTATTGATTACTTTCAAGCAAAGCCATTTTTATTGTTAATCATTACCATCCATTAGCTTAAATACACCTTTGTTTCCCACCTTAGAGCCTGAATCAGTTCTGAACATTCTACTCTGAAGTTAGTACTTAATCAACCCATCACTATCTCTCTTTCTCTTGCTCAGCATTTTATTTTACGGTTTGAAAATGAATCACAATTGAAATTGTAGCTTCTATCTTCAGGCATGAAAGCCACAACACTATGAGGAGAGGAAGTAATATTAGTTATTTAGTTCTGCTAAAAGTACTCTGAGAGCTGAGGTTATTTAGGATAAATGGCCCCTCACAGCGAATCAAACCAAGGATCACTTCCACCAAAGGTGATTGCTCTTCCCACTTGATTATCTGGGAGCCTTGGAAATAAGATTCAATGCACTTTGCATATGAAATGCTTTAAAAAGGAAATAAGGATCGACAAAGCAGGTTTGTGAGCTGAAGTGAAAATGAGAAAACTTCACTTTTTCTTCTTGAACTGTATTAATTAAACTAACACAAAAAACATACTCAACCCAATTTCTCATGATCCACTTGAACTTGCTTCATCTTGAAAATTTGTATCATTAAAAATACGATTAAAATATTAACAGCCCAAGCAAGTTTAGAAATTGCCCCTCTATGTTTTTTGATAAATGTCATCTCTTTTACTAACAATCAAGGCCTTACATTTAGAAAATAATAATTCATTCTGGTTAGAATAAATTTTTAAATAATTAACACCATCCCTATACAAAAATCAGTAAAAAGCCAAAGATTATTTATATGCTGGATCACATTGCCTGAAAATTTTCCACTGATATTTGCATTTGATAACAATTAGTTTTTACATGTTGATGTACTTTTTGTAATGATGATAAACAAAAGTTTGATGCATAAGAGATCAACAATCTATGGAAAATGTGGATGATTATAGTTATTATATAAGCCAGAAAATTGTATTTAAAATGTTCACATTATACTTGCTGTTCAAGATATGAATTAATTCTTAAAATCTTTTACAAACAGATGCAAAAACCCTTTCCACATTTTTTTCACCCATTATTTCCTGGAAATAACCCTTTCTTGTAAATCTTGATAAACTGTTGAACTTCAATGATTGCAATGGGCTAAATTCTAGTAATCAACTTAAAATTTCGATTAAAAATTAAAGTTATCATCACTCTATGTTGCCAAAAAATAATCAGATAAATGACTACTTATTCATAAAAAATACCAAATTTACATTTGAAATCAATATATGTGCAATGACTGAAACTAAAAGATGTGAGATTATGGTTTGAAAAGGCAGAGTTGTTACCTTGAAATGGCATGGTATGATTGTTATATATGTAACTAATGCTTTCCTTGCAATACAGCAATGAAGAAGGAATGTGTTACTATCTCGCAAATACTATGGCTAAAATCTGACACATAATGATAAAGACTTTATTTTATAGAAAAAAGAAAACAAAAAATCTAACAAAAGACTTGACTTTATTTCCTCAAATATTGTGGGTAAATTTGTAAGAAATAAAGCAATAGGTATGACAAATTTTGTTTGACCACAATCTTTAAGTGGAAATTCACATGTAAGGATGTATAAAAACACCTCACGACCATGGGTCTTGCTGAGGGCACAGTTAAGTTCTTACCAAGTGACGATTCCATGTTACATATTTATTGTTTTCTACGTAAAAGTATCATAACATAGATAATTCTCATTTTCAAAATCTTAGTTAATTCAATTATCAATATTCTACACGGTGTAAATTAACTTCCATAACATCACATTAGAAGTTTGTAAGAATAGACCACATCAAACTTCACCAAAAATACTCCGATTCCTATATTCATTGGAGTGGATAGTTAAAATTATCCAAATTCGACGATTTACTTCACAAGTAAAACGAATAAATTTTCACTCTTTGAAACCAATGCCTTGTGCTTCATACGCTATATTATTTAATTTATTTAGGTTAGATATTCAAGGCTTGATTTCGCCCTTTCAAGTTCATGAAGAAATGAATAAAACTGAGGTAAAGTCATCTCAAAATGAAGAGTCTTTATGGTCCCATTTCCACTCTCTACCAACAGCTTCAAATGTAGATACGTAGTCCCCACGACTTTCATTTCACTACTTGACGCTGTCACTGAAAATGGAACAAAAAATTAAAGGAATCAATTCTGTTTGTCCTGCAAGAGTTCGAAGGAACAAGGACGAACAATCTAAGAGCAGTTTCTCCCGAATAATGACTAATTCAAAGAAAATTACTAGAAATTACTTATACATTTCGTTCATTTCAGAAAATGTAACAAAAGAAACCACGAACCTCCGAAATTCCATTCGGCATCCACAATTTTAGAGTTACTTATTTCATCAAGCGTCGCAGACATTTTTTTATTAATTCCTGTACTTCTTAGTTACTGAATTGTAATTATCTGCTTTATAATTCTCCGTTCTAAAATATGGCCAGAAAATGTTTACAGAAAAGATTTTAACAGGTAGACATTTCAATAACTTCAAAACTTGTCTTTCGCACGGGCGCAGTGCGCAAAAGCAAGCTTCGTATTTTCCATCACGGAACTCAAAATAGCGGCGTTTAAAAATTAATTTACTGAGACTATAGTAAACAGAGACAACAAAACCACAGTTTCCTGTGTGATCCCTTCTCTCATCAATAATATTTGTGGTTCAGCTTTTTGCCTAAATGCTTATGTATTTATAACGTGACAGATAAACTACATTGGAAAGCAAAATTATTTAAATTTATACACATTTAATGAAGTAAAAAATTGTTTCATTAAATGCCTAAAAGGATTCAGGTTCTCCACCACCGTAGTAGAGGTTAAGGGGAATGAATAAGGTTCTTATATAAAGGAGGACGATAATGGATAACACACATTGCAACTGACAAAATTGCATGGTGTACTCAAATATATTGCACTGACAGTATCAGTTATTGTCAGCTGCGAATAGTAAGAATGACACACAAAAGGGAATGGATTTTTAGGACAGCGTTAGTTTTATCAATATCTCAAGAATCACTCTCTGGATCATTTTCTATTTAAGCCTACAACCAGGATCGGTAAAGCCATAAATAATATATATATTCCCATGAGTGATTTCTTCCTCCATTGGTAATTATCAGGAAAATGTGCACCTGGTACCTGAATTCTTTAGAATATGTTATCACCTAAGAATAAAGTACCCACACCTATCAATAAACTTAGACAATCACTATCTCACAAAATAATTCATTTTCTCTTCAAAACTGTTTGAAAAAAAAAAGAAATAGAGATTAGAATCGCAATTCTCTTCTAGAGGTCCGACCGTTTAGTATGTTATTTCAACAAACCCAGACGTAATAGTTATTATCAATCGTATATATCAGGCCTTTTCAAGTACAGGTAAAATTCAACTCAATTACTGCTTGATGGTTTACATTATACCTTCCAATGAAGAAAAAGATTTCCCACCCCTATCCTAACCAGGGACGGCCAGAATGGGGATTCCGTAGATGATTAGCATCTGGGCCACAAGTATGAGGGGGGCCCAATTTGCCAGGGCCCCTTTTTATTTTGCAGATGGCAAACAATATATCGGTAGGAAAGGTCGATTCGTCCAATATTTCCTTAATTTATCAAAAATTGCTTTCATACAGCTTGTGAAAGCAGAGAAGAGGCTCCAGTTTACCCGATTTGGTAGCGCTTTCGCCTTTTTTCTAAGCGATCCCACGTTCGATTCCCAGTAGGGGCCAGTATGTATGAAATGGCCTCAGCTATCGAAGCAGTTATAAAAATACTACTACGGAGAAGGACCACCAAGTGGATATTTGCTCCCGGCCCCCTTTTGGTAATAGATGGCCTGTCCCGGTCCAAAACTTTACTTTAATTTAAACTTTTAATCTTAGCAAGCGCGGTTTTAAACGGTTCTTATTAACAGTTGTGGTTTACAAGAACGTGATAGCCCCGGTTGTTGAGCTGTTCATTCCGTATAAGATAAATTGTGATAAAGCTTTCATATACCATATGCGTTGTATATGTGCAGTTGCGCATATTCTTGATAAGCGTACTTGCTATAAGTATCACATCAATGTTTCGCGAGAGGAATACAAAGGGAATTCTTCTTTAAAGTAGAACAGAGCAATTTCTATTTCACAACAGACGCTAAAGATAAAATGATGATGCAGTATATCTATAGAGATATGGATATAATGTTACTGAAAAATCACCGTTCGGGATGTACTTTTTTAGTGAACTGCACCTTGTCGGAATAGTCAGGATTTTTACAAAGAATGTTTTCAACAACAAAGTATTGCCTAATAATAAATGTTTCCTAATATTCATGTCAATGTATCTTAATGCGCAATGGAGTATGAAAAATCAAAGGAATATGAATGTATTTGAGTAGTGAATGGCGATAATCAGTAGGAATACTGAATATCTGGATTAAAATTGAACCGAAGGTATCTATGAAACTGTAATATAAGTTTTATAAACTTGGATGTCACTTGGCCATTCTCTCAGAAGAAAATATCATCCAATGACCAGAGGTAGCTTTAATGTCTTGGAAAAGAGCCGTTTTTTTCTTCGTTGTACATGCGTAAGTATCATAGATATCGTAAAAATTCGTCATTGATGAAGTCATTGTCAAAGAAGTCATCCGCTTCAGTTGAGTACGTGAAATATTCCGCATCCTCTCATATAAGCACGAAACCTGCTTTATATATCTCCTTTCACACTGTAATTCTTTAACAGGACACTTTTTCTGCCTGCGCTATAGTTCTAATTTCGAGCAGCAGGCTCTAAGATATATCAATTATTATCAATTATGCCTGAGCATACAAGACGAAGAATTGATAAAATTCTTCGGATTTCTCTTTCATAAAGAACAGGAGTAATCCTAAAATATCTTTTATTCATTACGAGCAAAACCTAAATTTTTATTTTCTATTTGGAAGACTTATTTTTTGACCTTGAAACGGCCACAGAACTCAAAGAAATATTCTATTGGTTATTAGGCGAGAGCAGAAAAGCAGACGATGCTTGCCAATCGATGTTTTCGTACGGCATTTGTTTGGGTCACCTTGTCCTGTCCTTTACGAAGGTCAATCATTCCTGTGAGGAAGCTAGTCGGTACCGGTCACTCTTTCAGGTAAGACGTTCCGTTCAGAGGTCCTTAGCATGAAGTAATTTATCTGTAATTACTAAGGTTTTAACTCATAGCCAAGCACTAACAACTCTTCTGTAATAATTAGAAAACGAAATATGCTATCTTTGCATAATTTCGAACTTTCTCTTACTTAATAATGAATTGCTCCATTAGTTTCGTTAAAACTCTATTCTTTGTAATAATACTTAAATGAATGGATACTCAATACTTAAAATACAGAATCTGATTGACGTTTCCACTAAAATCGGTGAATTTCGTACCGGCGTCCTTACCAACCGTAGAGGCCATTGGAGGTTACTCCGAAACTTGTATGATACGAATTATTCTGAAATATTTTGTAATATTGAAATCTTTTATCCACTATCACATTGAAGCGTATACATACTTCTCATTGATGTTACATGCGTTTTACTCTCTACGGCGAATATTTTTGTCACTCAAGTCCTTTGTATAATTTAATTTATCGGGCTCTGAATCTGAGAAGCTTCCAAGATTTTTCTTCGCGTTGGTCCTCAGTTTTTCACTAAATGAAGGATCTGTATGCGTACTCTAGGCGTGATTAAAATTTTCAATTTTACGAATCAAAGAGCGATTGACTCATGGAGATAAACTTCATAGATTTCAAACGAAGCGATTAAAAAAATCATAGCGTTGCCTTCCTCAAAAGAGGGAAGTTCAATTTGTTTCTGTTAGGGTGAAATGGGCAAGTGAAGGTCATTGAGCTTTGGCACGTTCGTAAGCGCCCTCAGATTTCCCTTGTTGAAAGGGAAAGTAGTTTCCGAGAATTTGATGTAACAAGGAAATTGAAGATTTAGAATTTTTCATGTTAAATGATTCATCCCGATTTCTTAGTTTTTAAGGTAGTGGGCGCGGTGGCACGGATATTTCTTTCCTGTTAAATTTATTTGTACGAGAATTTCCGTTATTAATTTTGTCAAATTGCCGTGACATTTTAATGATCAGTTTGAAAGGTACGGTCACAGTGACCTTCATTTATTACAGTGTCAGTAATTGACACTAAATTTGTATTGGTTATGTACTACTTTAGCAGTGTTTGGGGTTACTTTTCTCATTACTTATCTGTTAATTCGAGGGGATTTTATATTTTAGCTTACGTTACCGATTTAGCGGAACCTTTACCAGAAAAGTTCTAAATTTTCTGTTTTATGTTTTAATTTTAGAAATTAAATTTGTCAAATGCTCCGAAATTGCTCGTATGCAATTCGAAAATTTCCCCCGAATTCTAAGGCGTGGTTCGGAAGTGTCATTTACTGTTGATTCTTGGAGAATGTTTCTAAACACTCTTTTCTCGAAAGTATCAATGTGAAGTACTGGGCTTTACGTAAATTTGCCCGAAGTATTTAAGGGAATCCAAGGATAGGCTTTTGACCTTCGACAACCTTCAATTCAAATTCATCGAATTTCCTGAGACGCTTGTCCCATATTATTTGGTTTTCTAATCAACATATCTGTTGCAAGTATTTTCCAACCAAAGGCGTTATAAGCCTTTATCCTATAAATTCGCCTCTCCCTTGCGTCTTTTAGTGAAGGTTTTGTTATAACACATAGAATGTTTTATCTAGTTTTTAGAAATTTATCGGATTTTTCATTTCTAATAATCTTACTTTAATAACCTATGACAGTTTCAATTGCATAAAAAGTGTAATGTCCCCAGGTGCAGTAATTAAACTAAAAAAAAATTCTTTTACAGCACCAGCAGCAGCCTATTCAACATGCCAATCCAAAAGATCCATGCCCGTCAAATTTTTGATTCTCGTGGGAATCCCACTGTTGAAGTAGACCTTGTGACTGAAAAGGGTCTCTTCAGAGCAGCAGTTCCCTCTGGTGCTAGCACTGGAATCTATGAGGCTTTGGAACTTAGGGATAATGACAAAGCTCATTACCATGGCAAGAGTGTGAAGAAGGCTATTGATCATGTCAATAGCACCATTGCACCTGAACTCCTGAAACAAGTTAGTAGATTACAACCTAAAACTGTCAGTTACAAGAGGCTTATTCACTATTCAGCAGAGTTTTACAAAATGTCCGGGAAACTTTGATTTGTCCTACAATTTTACAGAAAGTCTAATTGGCCACCCTGATGTTAATTTAATCCCTTAAAATTCTGCTGTTAACCTTAATCCACATTTGGACATGTTTCAGCACTTATGAAGATTTTAATCAGTTAATTAATTTTCAATGCTGGGAGGATTTTAATTCACACCCATTTAGATTTAAAATAATTTGGATGATGAAATTGTGAGCATACCTTACAAAGCCATCTGAGGGAGAATGTAATTTTATTTGGAATTATTAATTCTACCGATTATATAGACAGAAAAAAGGATTCTCAGTATAAGGAATTTTATGGCTAGAAAACTGGATGGTTGTTTTAGTGGGTTTAGAGGGTGACAAGTTTATCAGTCAAGGTCAAAGGGTGAGATGAGCATTTTTGGAAAGTGGGTCAAGGTCTGGATGGGATGATATTTGAGGGGTACAAGTAGAAAGTGGATTTGCTATATCAGTACAATAGATTGGTCTCTTTTTGAGGCTATATTTAAGCTATGGGAACTTTAACTTGATACTTCTTTCTCAATTATCATTTGGTAATCCTTAAACATCTGCTCTGAGAGCTCAACCTTAATGACCTTCATCAATGACATTTCTTATTTAAAGGACTATTTCCTTGGTCCTTCTGCCAACTGTCTTGCATCCAATTCTGATTTATGGAATTCTTAATATAAAGAAACATTTTCTTTACATTAGCTTTCAGCAAATGACCCCTACCACCTTTCCATTTTGTTAAATTCTTATGGTTTGTGGTTTTAATGCTTTTCAATATAAAAAATTGAGAATAGTTTGTCCCATATCAGTAATTGTTTGACAAAAATTGTATTAGGAATGCTACTTTTCTTAATTTACCTTTCTTGTCTGTGGATTTTGAGTTTTTTAATTAGTTTAGAATATCGATGCAGATCAGTTAGCATAACTGTTCTGTGCAACTTATTTGAAATTACGAAAATATGTTCATTGTAAAATGTGAAGTAAATACCAAAATTGGGAAAACTGGTAAAGTTTATTTCTTATATAAATTGCGAATTTAACACTATGTAGAATTAAATTTTTAAGATTTCCTATTTTGTAATTTACTTCTGCAACATCTTGCCCTCCACTATTGATCATGAAGAATCATTTTTGATTGAATACTTCATCTCGCGTCTCCAAAAGCCTCTTGTATTATTAAGTACCTGCTTCTTATTGACACTGGTATTCCAGATGGGAGCATATAATTTTTGAATCGTTCATTACTAACCTTCTAATATTCATATTAATCTTGGTTTCAGAACTTTGATCCCACTCAGCAGAAAGAGATTGATGAATTTATGCTGAAGCTCGATGGAACTGAGAATAAGTCTAAGTTTGGTGCTAATGCCATTTTGGGTGTGTCACTGGCTGTCTGCAAGGCTGGAGCTGCTCACAAAGGAATCCCCCTCTACAAGTAAGACAGTCAGTCATAGTAATTCAGTTTATTGTATGCATCACAGCTTTACTCATTTCATTACCTACTTCCAGGCACATTGCTGATCTCGCTGGGAACAAAAACATAATTCTCCCAGTTCCTGCATTTAATGTCATCAATGGAGGCTCTCATGCTGGCAACAAACTTGCTATGCAGGAATTCATGATCCTCCCAACTGGTATGATTTTCATTCCTAATAAGGGGTTCATAATCTTTGCAAAATTCTTTCAATGGGATTTTGAAAGTTGAAATAAAGCGTTAAGTATTTTTTTAAAGAGCTTAAGTATTTTATTTTTGCAGTTTTTATATTCTTTGCTTAAGTTACTTTGCTGTAATTAGTTAAAAAAATCATTTTGAGGAATCTGTGAATTTTTCTTGCATGACACCTCAACAGAAAATGTAGATCAATCCTTTTGATTTAATTTAAAATTTCTCAATATTTTGGATTGAGTACAGAAATTTTGATTAATTTCTGCCCAAGATTTTGAATGATCTACTTTGAAAGAGAATACTATGTAAATAAAACAATTATTCTTCGAAATCTCAGGTGCATCATCCTTCACCGAGGCAATGAAAATGGGCTCAGAAGTTTACCATCATTTGAAGGCCATCATCAAGAAGAAGTTTGGATTGGATTCCACTGCTGTTGGTGATGAGGGTGGCTTTGCTCCCCGGCTCATGGACAACAGGGAAGGTAATTATTTGAAATTGATGAATCATATGAGAAGTTGTAGCATTTGATCCATTTATTCTCTCAGGACATAATAGAAAGTAATACTTCGCAGATGTTCTCAATACATAAAATTGTATTGAAATGTTAATCTAAGATTTTGTATGGTTTAAATATTAAAGATATTTGTACACACTTTCACTGAAAATTTTCAGCATTGGCTTATGTATCTCTTATTTTACAGCTCTTGTCCTCATTTCTGATGCAATTGCTGCTGCTGGTTACACTGGCAAGATTGATATTGGAATGGATGTTGCTGCATCTGAGTTTTACAAGTGAGTATTACCATTGTGCTTTTGGTACCATATTTAAATGTCTAGATGGTGTAATGGTTGAAGAATTCTAATCTACAGACAGCCCTCTTTTATCATAAATTATGCTATAAACCAGGAGAGGAAAAATCAGAATTAAAGTTACTCATAATTATTACTGTATTTTAAGTATTATTTGCTGGAATGAACAATTATTGCCCTTGTATTTTTACCCAAGTAATTGCTACTTAAGTAGCTGCTGCAGTTTATTAGTAGGCAATCTCATGTTTCTCTTGAAATGCTTAATCTGAATTATTTTCTGAGAGGCAGAAAAGGTAGTATATTCAGATTAAGATCATATAAAAATAATGTATGCATTTAACATAGGGATGGAGTTTATGATCTTGACTTCAAGTCTACGGATTCTGATAAGTCCAAGTGGATTGATGGAGCTAAGTTGACTGACCTCTACATGTCATTTGTCAAGGAATTCCCAATTGTTTCCATTGAAGATCCATTTGACCAGGATCATTGGGAAGCATGGACCAACATGACTGCCAATACCTCAATTCAGGTCTGATTATCTTTTTAATACTTACTTTAAAAGCTGCAGTTTGTAATGATAACCAAAATCATCCATTCATTTAGTCTTAAATCTCCAGTTGATGTATTTTTTGTAGCATATAATGCCAATGGAAATTATAATTAAATTTTTTACTATTCTAGTTAGATATTTTTAATTTAAAGCTCCATTATAAACTGTAGTAGAAGAAAAAGATATCTTGAAGATTTTACTCATGATTAATTTTTCACAAAATTTTATGATTAGTTGAAGTTAGATAAATGGTTTGAGCTATAATAGTACTCATTCTGAAAAATTCTAGATTGTGGGTGATGATCTGACAGTGACCAACCCTAAGAGAATCCAGATGGCAGTTGAAAAGAAGGCATGCAACTGCTTGCTGCTGAAGGTGAACCAGATTGGAAGTGTAACAGAAGCAATCAATGCACATCTTTTGGCCAAGGCTAATGGGTGGGGCACCATGGTGTCTCACAGATCCGGTGAAACTGAGGATACTTTCATTGCTGATCTTGTTGTTGGTCTCAGCACTGGACAGGTGAGCTTAATTTGTGGATGCATTTTAGGTTTAGTTTATAAGCTAAAGGTTGAATTATTTTTCTGAAACTAGCTTTTGAATGTAAGATGAATTTTTTCTGAATGCTGCTTTTTGTCCATAACTGTTGGTGAAAAGTAATCCAATTGTAAACTTTTTTTTAATGGTAAAATCTAAGATATTTAACATGTTATGGCTGAATTGAACAACTTCATGCTGCTCTTACAAAACCTTATTACTATTATTATTTTTAAAATTAGATTAAGACTGGAGCTCCATGCCGTTCAGAACGTCTAGCAAAGTACAACCAGATCCTTCGTATTGAAGAGGAGTTGGGAGCTGCAGCAAAGTACCCTGGAAAGAACTTTGCTCATCCTGCATAAACAGCAGCACTTAAAAGTTTAAAGGAAGCCTTGTTAAAACTTAACCTCTGAATTTTAGAGGAATGCTACCAGGTCTCCCCAATATTTAATACTGGGGTAGTCTGCACGTATTGTCGCCTGGTGGAATGATGTTAGTTCTCTGGTCACTTCATTGTTGTCTGTATTTGATTGGATTAGATCTGCTATTCAAAATTGTTTCCAAGAAATTGTAGCTTAGAATTAGTAGATCATTCAAATATGCAAAATGTTCAAGCAATGTATAAAAGACATACTGTGTAATTTGGCTTCTTGTTGCTTGAGGGGATGATATTCTTCATAGAATCTTCAGAAGTGGGCATTTTTAATTTAAGAATTGTGCTAGAATCTTCACCAAAATGTCTTATAATAAATGTGCTTCCTTTCAACTTTTGTTTTCATTTCATACAATTTTGTTTAATTTTATATACCCTCATCCAACATTACTTTTTCAAATATTTCTTAAAAATTGTCCCTTTTCTTGCCAAATCAGAACTGCATCTGAAAACCTAATCCTTCTTACAGTCGAAAATAGTTTATAAAATTGCTGGAAGAATTCAAGTATTTTAAACTATAAATGGAAATTATATTAAAAATTAGAAAAAAAACAGCACAATGATTAAAGACATTAAGGATTATAGTATCTTCAATCTTTCATCTAATTTCTCATGTATTAGTTGATTTACCCTATTCTTCAGTGTTTAAGAGCAGATATTTTTCAAATAGTGGTTTTATCAATACATTGTTTAATCACTTCATTGTGTGTATCATTGCAAAATTATATAGTCAATCTGTAAGCAAAGTCCTTTTTTCCTATTCTACCATATTATTCTAACATTTTCAGCCCCAGTGCAGCTTGTTATTATACAAGGGTAGATTCAAAACTTAAGGTTCCCAAGGCGAGAGATCAACTAAGAGTTGTTAGGCAAAATCTGGCAACACTGTCATGTGCAACAATTACCCCACTCTCAATTCCAACCTTCCCCGCTTAGTCTGACAGCCATCCATGATGGAAGTCCCGATAGCCGCTACTGCCAGATGTGAAATCCAATCAGTTATCCATTTTTTAAGTGTGAAAAAGGTTCTACCAGTAGAAATTCATCGCAAACTGTGTGAAGTTCATGATGAAAGGTGTAGGTCTGTTCAACACATCCGCAAATGGTGTAAGGAGTTCACTACTGGGCGCATGGACATTCATAATGAAGACCGGAGCAGAAGACCATCACTTTCAGATGAGATTATCGAAAAGGTCAAGAGACTACTGCATGAAGATCAGAGGGTCACCATCTTTGAACTGGCTCTTCGGGTTCCTGAGATTTCCGCTTCCTCAATTGAAAGAATTTTGACCAAAAAATTGACTTATCACAAGGTGTGCATGCGGTGGGTCCCAAGAATGCTTTCAGAAAACCACAAGCAGCAACGCTTGTGACTGTGCCCACCAATTTCTTCAACAGTGTGGCAACAAAAGAGAGGAATTGTTGGACTGCATTGTTACGGGCGACAAAACGTAGGTGTTCCTCTTCACTCCAGAAACAAAACAACAATCACGCCAACGGCGCCAATCAACTTCACCTCTTCCAAAAAAGTTTAAACAAACACAATCTGCTGGCAAAGTCATGACGACTGTGATTTGGGACCGTAAGGGGATATTGCTGGTCGACTTTATGCCTCAAAAGACAACGATTAACTCAGACAGGTATTGCAACTCACTAAGAAAACTTATACGGGCGATCCAGAACCACCAGAGAGGAAGATTGATCAAAGGTGTGATGCTGCTTCATGATAACACTCGACCCCAAGTCTATCCTCAAACCCAGGATCTATTGAAAGGATTTCGCTGGACTGTCATTCCCCATCCCCCCTACAGTCCGGACTTAGCCCCTAGTGATTACCACCTTTTTCCAAAATTGAAGGAACACTTGGGTGGCCAACGCTTCTGGACTGACGATGAAGTTAAAGAAGAGGTTACTTGTTTCCTCAACAGGTTGGTGGCGGAGTTCTACGACATGGGGATACAAAAGTTGGAGTACCGGCTGCAAAAATGCTTGGATTGAAATGGCGATTACGTAGAAAAATTAATCAATCTTCAAGCTTTAAAACGATGTAAAAAGTTATAAAAATGAACAATGCTATCTACTTGTAAAAAATGAGGGAACCTTACTTTTGAATTGACCCTCTTACCTAACAGCAGAAAAAAGCAATCGTTAAAGTGTCAAATGAGTGGGTAATGAGAACAAATATTGATGGTCAGCAAATTACCGAAAGATGATTCAATCACAGAATGGTCTGGAAAATTGAACGAATAGAATGCCAATGGAGGGTATTCATATCAGTTACCTGTTCAAAAGATTTATTGTCAGTAGTCATAAGAGTATTGTCAATTAATTTTGCCACATTCAGTCAATGGGTTAATAAGCATAATCCAAGTCATCAGTCAGTGACCCAATCACTTTCAAAGTACTAATTTTGCTCTCCTTTTAACCTGTGGAGAGGGTTCCCTAAGCACCACACCCAGTGTGATCACACTGGGATGCACATACATGCTTGTTTCATGTTGCAGTGCTTCAACTGTAGAAAAGGTGTTGTCTTCAGCATCTGAATCTCTAAGTCTGAACTGCTTAACAACTTATCGGTAACTTCTTTAGCTGATAAATTTAACTTTGCTAAAATTTTATGTATTGCCAACTTAGGAAAATAAAAATATAATTTCGTAAATTATTTACAAAGCTATAAAATTAATATTGCCAAATTATTGAAGTATAGAACAAACAAGAACATACCTTTTAAAATTAATCTTCTTGGAATATATGATTCTTTCGATGTCATTGCTAAAATTGTTCCCTTCAGAGTCTGACAAAAAACTTACGTCCTTTCTTTGCAACTATCTCAAAAGAAAAACTTTTACTAACATTTCATTTGAGTGTTTGAGTGAGTGATAATTGCCCATGGATACTTTCTACTTACACTTTTGAGTGAGATAGACATTTTAGTCCATTTATTGAGACTTATTTTCCTACACTTATATTGTGAAGGTTTCTTCTTGAGCTCTGCTTATTAACAATGTTGACAACATGTTGGATTGACTTCATTCCGTTACTTGCCTAAGAAAGGCAAGGATTCATGAGATGTATCAATACTCCAATTGAACAATTGGATTGAATAATTTAACAGTTTTCAATAATGAGGAATTGATTCTTCAAGTTGGACAACTGTTAAAGAAGAAGAAAATTTAAGACTCTTAATGTGAATAAAATGGAAAATACCTATCCAGAACTTTATTTGTATTTATAAAAATTAATTATTTTGAAAAAGTTCTTCAAATTTCAAGAAGCTATCACACAGCAATTACATATGAAAATAAATGTTCTTCTGAGCAAGAAAAATATTGTAATAGTTTTCTGTAGAAAAAGGCAATAGATTGCTATCTCCTAAGTAGAAAAAAATACAAAATATTCAATCAAGAAGGTGACTTAAACACTTTTCATAGTGTAGAAAGCTATAAAAATTTAAATATAAATTAGAATACAGGATATAAATGTATGTAAATTATGAGATTACAGGAGGTGTGGCATTACAGGGGTCCATCATGAAGAATACAGCTATTACCCTACACTTCACAACTTACAATTGTCGCCGCTTGAAGAGCAAAGATTGACTCTTGGAGCTATTGAATGATGCAGAGAAGATAAAGTGGGATGTCATAGGCCTCAGAAGAGTTAGAAGAAAATCAGAAGAGCTCATAACACTCAAGAATGGACATTTATTCTATTACAGGGGCACAAAGGATGGAAGACTTGGAGGCATTGGCATCTTAATCAATTAAAATGTGGTAAAAATTAGTAGTATATCTGACAGAATATGTAAGCTCATACTCAAGATTAATAAGTATTACTCTGTCCAGATAATCCAAGTTTATGCACCAACAGCGGCAAGCAGCGAAAAGGAAATTGTAAATTTTTACCAGACTCTCGACATTGAACATGACAAGGAGAACCATCACTGTCGATAACTGTGAAGTGTTGAACAACTTCAGCAGTGGAAATTACCACAGAATTGAGAGATGGAGAATGAAGATTAACATCAGAATGGAGCAAAAGAAACTGATCAAATACAGGAAACATTAGGTAATACGTATTACAAAATTAGAAGAAAATCAGAAACAGTGCCAACTAGAACTAAGAAATAGGTTTACAGTGCTAAAATAAGAAGAACTAGAAGTCAAGGTTATGGAAATAGTGAAGAGAACACCTGAATAAGTTGCAAGTACACCAAGAAAACATTACAGAATAGATGTTGAGTAAATCTAACTCTTAAGTAGTATCTACAAGGATGCCACAGCCTCTGTAATCCTGCACAAAGAAATTGATGAACTCTAGATCAAGAAGGGAGTTCAACAAAATGATTGCTTATCACCAATCTTATTCACAGCAGTTCTAGAAGAAGTTTTCAAAACCCTAGACTGGGAGAAGGATCTAAGAATAAATGGAAAGTAAATCAGTAACCTGCATTTTGCAGATGATATAGTACTCTTCTAACGCAAAAGATATAACTTCAAGAATTCAGCGCTAAACTCAGTGGTACAAAAGATAAGGCTCAAGATGAACCTAACAAAAACCTAACAAGGGTGATGTATATTTCTTTTACAGGTCAAGAACCAATAGAACTGGATAATGTACTGCTTGATATCTGCTCAAAATAGACATAAACACCAAGCAGGGGGTGTAAACACTAATTAACACCTTTAACAGAATATAGGGATCATAGGGCCGCTAATTTATCAAGTATTGCAAAGAAGATTTAGCTTAGATAGTGAATTTTAAAGTTTCATTAGTGTGATTGAAATTCTGTTTGTATGTTTCTGTATAGTAGAAGTACATACAATAAATCAATATTTTTCTCTATAACAAATAACTAAAATCATCTGATGAACTTCAGCTGCATTCAGAAAATTTTTCCAAATTAAGCATTTAAAAAGATTTGTTTCTTTTTTACGGCATAAGAGGTACCTCTTATAACTGGATTGAATCATACATTCACGGGAGAGGTAGTAATGTTGTGCTAAATGATAATGGTACCAAGTATGTATCCCAAACTGAAAGAGCACAGAAAGGGGTTCCCCAGGGATCAGTTCTTGGTCCATTGTTCTTTCTTCTTTATATAAATGACCTGCCAGCATGCTTTCAGTCAGTTGCTGGTTCCTGCCCAATATTGTATGCAGATGATACAAATATTGTTCTTACTGATAACAATATTGTCAATATTGAATCCAATGCTATGGTTGTTGCAGATTCAATCAATAAGTGGTGCTCACAAAATAGTTTATGTCTGAATGTTGATAAATCACAACTATTATACTTTGCCTATAAAAATAAGTATCACAGTTTTGGTGTTAAAATAGAAAATCATGTTATCCCACAAGTACAATCTACAAAATTTTTAGGGACAGTATTAGATAGCCAATTATCTTGGCTTGAACATATTAATACTTTAAGTAGCAAACTCAACTCAACCTGTTTCCTTATTAGAAGGCTAAGGCATACT
>KZ308545.1:302676-333336 GCA_000376725.2 Ladona fulva
ATTTAGTAGTTATTACTTGATTTTGATAATACTTTCCTGAGTCTGATGATGATATTGATGAGGTTTTTATTCAGCATCTAGTTGTTGCCTGTTGTCTTATCATTTTGTACCTGCATTACTTGGCTGGCAAATTTCAAAATTGATTGATATTGCTTCAAAATAAAGAATTTGAGGCTTCTCAAATGGGCAGATTGTAGAAATTCTTCTTAGATCAATCAAGTCAATGATGAAGAAATATTTACCTCTGACGTTTTCATAATATACTCATTCATTGTCCTAAGAATTAGAGGTAATAAGTCTTCCATCATTTCAAGTAATTTTATTAAATTAAAGTTATCGATCAACTAAAATATATTGTTTAAAAAGTAAAATAAGGAAAACTTTAATATCCAGTGATGATGGAAGATAGCTTACAGTAAAAAACAGCTTCATAGCTGAAGTTATGGAACTACCTTATTCATTTGAATCTAAGATGACCATTTCAGAAAACTTTCAACTGCAAATATCAATACTGGTATTTGACCTGAATAAGAAGTATATTTATGTTTATCCAATATTGTATATACAATGAATGTAAATATATATGATTAAGTAATTCATAGAACATATTCCATAAGAATATGCTGCATTAACTACTGAAATAAACAATTTACAATAATTTGCAAAATGTTATAATAATTCTGGGAATAATAATTCTTATGACTTAAAATGGTCATCCATGGCCAATTAACAGTGTATTTCAATTGAGTGCACAATGTACCATTTAATAACAAATAAAGGCTGAAATCATATGGGGCTTTCGATTTTGGCACTTTCAAATTTATCAAAAGAGGTGAATTTTAATTTTGAGTCCTGTATAGTTATCTTCAATCAAATTTTCAATCAATATTATCATTGCAATGATGAGGTTATATTCAGTAATTATTTTGTTTCAAAAGTTATCCAAATGAGGGGTCATCTTAGAATCAGATGAGTATGGTATAACATAAAAGTCTCTTGGTAACTTTTTTTTATCCACTTTACACCATGATATCTTTTCTATTCAATAATTATTTGAATAGTTGGATTGACCTTGATTGTGGAAGTTGAAATCATTGAAAATGGATACACCAGTTTTGGAGTGTATTAAGTGAAATAAGTAATTAAGTCTATAGGGATGTAAAAACCTTTATTTAAAAAAGCAAGTAATTATTTAAAAAATGTTTATATTTTTAATTACTTTACAGTCATAGTGAATAATCTTGAAACATAAATCATTTCTGCTCAAAATTTCAGAATTGACATTCAAGATCTCCATTGACTCCATCCACATTTAGAATAATCACTGTATATACCTGATGTTACACTTTATATGGGTTGATAACATATGGACAAGAATCACACACAACAGAATAACATTCATTGATTTCCATACAATATTTTGCCAGAAAATATTCTCTCTCCATTAAATGACATGGCCCTCCAATGCTAAATTCAGAATGTGTAAAAGGGGTTTCTATATATCAGCTAAATTAGGAAAAAACAGTCATATTTTCATTTCTATGAAACAGCTATTCTTGTTTTACAGAAAATTTTTACTGTTACTCATGATTGTTTTTCTTTCTGCAATTTGATGATTTAATTAGTTCATAGATATTCAAGTATAAAAGATGCTGGAAATGAGGAAGAAATATGGAAAGCCAAAATGTGAAATCTAGACCAATTATTTATAACTTCTTCCTTTTAATTAATGTTTCAGAATTAAGTAAATTGTATTTATAAATTCAGATTTAAATACTTCTAGAAAAGTTATTGTACCATGATTTTAACAGTATTTCCTTATAGTGAATAAAAATCCTCATATATTATTTTGTTCATGATTTATTTAATATTTTTAAGGGAAGTGGTATAAGATTCTTTTAGATTCATTGCTTACATTCCAAAAAATTAAAAGAATTGTAGCAGATAAATTTACTTTTCTTTCAGTCAAATTCTCCAAAATTATAAAATAAATATAAAAATGAAGAACTGGAGATAGTATATACAAAAAATTATAACTTTCACATACACAGAGTAGAATGTTTTTGATGCAGATTAGTCATAACTCATACCTTTTAGAAGAGGCACTGAGATTTAAATCTTTGGAGTAGCAACATTTACATAATCCTATTTTTCCATTCAGATTGCTATCTCAACAGCTATTAAACATTTTCTTCAATGAAAAGCATCAAGCAATATGGAAATGTAAATAGTAATATTTCCTCATAGCTCATCTTTCTTCAGTTTCATATCCATATTTATCCACTGAAAAATCAGGCATGTGAAAATAATGTGTCAACTATAACTCACCCATGCAACAATAACTTAAGGACATGATGATTGGCATGTGAATCACATTGAACTATATCATTAGGAGGAAAATATTATTTAGTTGTGGTTTTTTTCTGAAAATCCTTAGATTAAGGCATGATAGATGTATGTCCACAATACTCTTCAATTTTTTTCTCTCTTCATAACTATACAACTTTTAAATGGAGCAATATAGAGTGAATTTTTTAAGAGAACTTTATCATAAATCATCATCTATCTTATAATATTTAAAATTATACTGTATATTTATCATTAAGATTTTAACCAAAAATACATATGGAGGGGGATAAGAGCAATCATTGCAAAGCTAATGTTTGAATAATGCAATACTAAAATAGTTATGAGAATATTGACATGAAAGTACAAAAGTATGGCAGTGGAAGCTATTTATATAATTTTTGTTCAAAATGCTTGGCTTATCATGATCAGTGAAAAGTTGCAGCATGCATATTGATTCACCTGAAATTTAGAGGCTGATTTTGAAAGCTCTGAATCCCCCTCCTGTTCTTAGATTCCTGGGGTGATTCTGAGAAGAATTTTTTAAAGCAGTCTCTCTTGCATAATATCACTGGAAAATGTCATCAAGGAGGTACTATTCCTCTAGAGTATCAGAGAATGGAAAATTGATATATTTAAATTGTAGGTCCCTTATATTCATGACATACAACAATGATATGTCCTGATTCCAAATATATGTATTTATGTGTGTTCATTTACTCAACATTCAAACTATTTAGTATGGTACAGTTATCATTAATAGTCTCTTTACTTATGAATTAAAGATAGAGATCTTTTATCTTAAATTTTATGTTTAGAAATACTATTC
The DNA here is from genome assembly GCA_000376725.2 of Ladona fulva. NCBI lineage: Eukaryota > Metazoa > Arthropoda > Insecta > Odonata > Libellulidae > Ladona > Ladona fulva. The sequence continues at coordinate 305,852 of KZ308545.1, forward strand.
TGTACTTAAAAAAAAATTATCAACAACTGATTAATGAAAGAAAGTAAATGTAACTGATGAAGAGATATAACAAGGGATGGCCTAGGGTTCTGTCCTTACTTCGGAAAGAAAGAGCAGTCAACTACACTGTCCATATGTGCAGTGAATACATTGGAAGAACACTTAGACACTAAGCACCTGACCAAAACTGGCCTTCGTCACAAGGACAGGAACTATATGTCATTTGATATCTACGAACTGAATTGACACATTTGCAGAAAGTTTTTGAACCCTTACTCAGGATAACTAAAATAATTCAAGAAATATGAGCAAAGTTTTGATTTTAAGATGAAGTTCTTGTATCCTAGTGAAATTTAAAACAAATCGATTTATTTCAAGCTAATTTAAGTAGGAGAAATCACGATGACAGATAGCAAAGAGTAGAGAAAGGATAGAGATATAGAAGAGAAAAAGTCTAAAGTTACACTACAGCATCTCATGTTTAAGATATAAGAGAGCTATGTTCAGACTAATGAGATAATAGTGAAATGCAGAGTATACTGGACAGTATTTGACCTTTAGAAGAGAAAACAGAGAGCTTTTTGTGCTGAGTCATTTTTTATGCAAAGCTGTCGGGAAGGTTCATAATTTTTGGCTATAGCAGATAAGTGACACAATAGGGAGTTTATTTCAGGGAAGTCAAAGAAATAGGGATAGAAATATTAGATCTAATCCCTTAGCCATGGATTAAAACAGATAGATCTGGAAAATTTTTTACTACTTTTGGGGAAAATTAACTGTGGAAGATTCATTACCTATTTAATGAGCATGACTTTTAAATCACACCAAAAAATATTATCACCCAAAGTTTAACGTGTGATCTAATAATTAATGGAAGGAAACGATGATGACATTTTTATATGTACATGAACATACCGAAACATTTGAAAACTTATGCAATGATAATACAACTTTTAAAAAAACCAAACAAAAGTAATGGGCAAATAACATTGGAAATATAAAAACATGAGCTGCTTATACTTGATTTGGAATTGATCAAAATGACAGCAAAAGCCCTAATTTTTTATAATCCTCATTCTTGAGAAATCCTTTTCTCAGTTAAGGGAAAGACCACATTTTAAATATGTACAGATAGAAACAACTTTTGTTTAATAAATTCATAAAAATATACCTATGTATACCTTAACATTAATGGACGTAAACATGCAAAAAGTCGATGGTGGAAGCACTTAAGAGGTTTTCTAATGGTTCTTTACCACATTGGTGATACATTTGGAGGCCACACAACATCGACACAATGAAACACATGACCATGGCCTTATGGCGTGCATGTGAAAGTTGTCATCAAAGAGGACAAAAAAACTAGGTAAAGAAAAAATGATAATGGTCCCACACACTTCACCACCTATAGATAAACTTTTGCATCACATTATACTATCATACTTTTGTAACTCGTATTGGATATTCCGTGGAGTCTATGGAATCAAGTTGCTGTAGCAGATGCTGCTCATCTGCCATCACCAAAGTCTGAATGTCAAGTGCAGATTTGGCTTTTCTTGGGGGATTAAATGTTGGTGAAAATACTGCACTAGCAAAAACAGAGTTCTGTCTTGGTCTCAAAGATGGGTTGACACACTCAAATTCCAGGTTGAATTTGGACAGGGATCGAAACTGCAGAAAGAAAATCTATGGTTAGATGCATATGAATCAAAGTCATTCAGGTGTTGTATATCTGTCAAAATAGAGTACATAATTTATAATACTGGGCCAATAGTCAAGATAATAGATCATGGTAATTAGAACAATTAAATGATACCTAAGATCAAAATTAAAAAGGAACTCATAATATTTGAAAGGACTACTAATATGTAAAAGAGAAAATCCAAAAGAGCTGCAAAATTCAAAAGCAAAATACTACAATAGAATATAGCAAATACATAACAATAAAGTCTTATATTAATTAAAAATAAATCCTGATTGCATCATTAAGAATTCAAAACTCTTTCAGTAACTTTGGCTCACTTGTTACCAAGAAATTATAACTTTCACATACACAGAGTAGAATGTTTTTGATGCAGATTAGTCATAACTCATACCTTTTAGAAGAGGCACTGAGATTTAAATCTTTGGAGTAGCAACATTTACATAATCCTATTTTTCCATTCAGATTGCTATCTCAACAGCTATTAAACATTTTCTTCAATGAAAAGCATCAAGCAATATGGAAATGTAAATAGTAATATTTCCTCATAGCTCATCTTTCTTCAGTTTCATATCCATATTTATCCACTGAAAAATCAGGCATGTGAAAATAATGTGTCAACTATAACTCACCCATGCAACAATAACTTAAGGACATGATGATTGGCATGTGAATCACATTGAACTATATCATTAGGAGGAAAATATTATTTAGTTGTGGTTTTTTTCTGAAAATCCTTAGATTAAGGCATGATAGATGTATGTCCACAATACTCTTCAATTTTTTTCTCTCTTCATAACTATACAACTTTTAAATGGAGCAATATAGAGTGAATTTTTTAAGAGAACTTTATCATAAATCATCATCTATCTTATAATATTTAAAATTATACTGTATATTTATCATTAAGATTTTAACCAAAAATACATATGGAGGGGGATAAGAGCAATCATTGCAAAGCTAATGTTTGAATAATGCAATACTAAAATAGTTATGAGAATATTGACATGAAAGTACAAAAGTATGGCAGTGGAAGCTATTTATATAATTTTTGTTCAAAATGCTTGGCTTATCATGATCAGTGAAAAGTTGCAGCATGCATATTGATTCACCTGAAATTTAGAGGCTGATTTTGAAAGCTCTGAATCCCCCTCCTGTTCTTAGATTCCTGGGGTGATTCTGAGAAGAATTTTTTAAAGCAGTCTCTCTTGCATAATATCACTGGAAAATGTCATCAAGGAGGTACTATTCCTCTAGAGTATCAGAGAATGGAAAATTGATATATTTAAATTGTAGGTCCCTTATATTCATGACATACAACAATGATATGTCCTGATTCCAAATATATGTATTTATGTGTGTTCATTTACTCAACATTCAAACTATTTAGTATGGTACAGTTATCATTAATAGTCTCTTTACTTATGAATTAAAGATCTTTTATCTTAAATTTTATGTTTAGAAATACTATTCTGTACTTTAAAAANGGATCCAAAGGTTGTTATTAATATTTTAAATGATTTCAATTAAATGTTAGGCATTAATATAAGCATCTCGTTTACTCCATACTTAATTGAATCATGCCACGAGACTCTATAATTTTAATCTTCAAATCAATTAATTAATTAATTAATGACATTGGAGTTTAGTTTTTGGGGCTCCCGGAGAGCCAAGTGGGCAACTCGTTCAACTTTGGTGAAAGCGGTCCCGAGTTCGATTCCCTGTGGGGGCCTACGCGCGAAATGACCTCAGCTGTTGAAGCAATTTTAACAATACTACTACTACGACATCGGAGTTCAAATTCATTTGCCTGAATTTTGATGACATTCAACGCAATACATGAAGAAATACTCGAATTCCTCTTTGCTATGTTTTGCGTAGATTTTATTTTTTCCGACCCATTTTACTAACACTCCATTTTGTATTTTATCAAATAAGAGATGTGCATAGTAGATACATACATCTGCAGATGTTAAATTCATGGATTTTGTGTTCCATCGAATATAACTTGTTCATAAAATATTAGGAATAATTTGATAAATTATATTGTAGAACTTTGAGATATGCTCTGAAATTGAAGTTACATGTCTTCCGAAAAAATCTGCCTCTATGTTCCATCCCAAAAATACATCAAATCAAAAATTATTTTGGAATTATGAGAAAAATTTACAATTACTCGCAACTTCTCGGGAAAGATTCTTGGATATAATTTTGAAAGCATATTTTGCGTCTGCAATCCAATCTCTTTTCCTACCATACTCTCGTAGAGATGTTTCTCCCTTTAAAACACGAGATAAAAAACGGCCACAATTGATCTTCTGGCCTCCTCCAAATTTCAAGGTTGATTTGAAGGCCCATTCATAATTTCACCTGCACGATTGGCGCAGCTGGCTGCTCCACAGCTAACGGGCACGAGGGCCTGTGTTGGGCGCTCTGTTGGAACTTGGGTTGATACGGTTCCAGCATTCGTATCTTTCCCCACCGATTGAAGAAGAGGGCGATGGCACCGATCCACAGCAGTAAGACGATCAAAACTATGAGCGCCTCCTCTGCCCTCACGAGCGGCGCGGATGTTGCGAATCCAGGAGGCGGAGGAGGCGGCGTGGGTGGGATCGAAGCCGAGTTGGGTGTTGCCGTGGTTTCCGTCGGCCAATTCCCTTGGGGCCACACTGCAGGAGATCTCGACTCCCATTCCCGACCCCAGGAATCTGCGCCTTTGCGACGAAGGAAAGGAAATGAAAGTTTGCGGAGTGGCAATCGTGAGAGAGGTGTTGTGATGGCGAGACCGCGAAATGAAAACATGGCCGCAGGGAAAATATATGGAGATTGAACAGTGTGGTAAATATTGAATGGAGTGAATGTCATCTGTTTACACAAAGTCAAGGTACAGATAGTCAAATATATTCAGCCATTAAATGTTCAACACTTCTTATTTGTTAGGAGAGAAAATGATGAAAATTTACAGAGCTTGGATACTATTTTACGTCCATGATAGTTAATATGCTCTTATAAAATTTGAAGATCTTATCGAAGACATTAGGAAATTTTGAATAGATTCAGCATCCCTTTTTGTCTATCATCGAATAGAATTAAACTTGAATTCAAAGTCCTTGCCATAGATTTTTGATTCTAAAATATTAAAAAATATATAAATGAGGATAAGATGCGGTTGTTGTACGAAATCTCTGAAGCGGAAGGTTGGTGGAGAAAAAACTCACGTTGCGAGAAAACACACTACTGTTGGTGAGTGAGAAAAACCTGTTTGATTTCTCCTCTTTTCTAAACAGACTAAATAATGCTAAATCTAAGAATAGGTACAAGTAAATAGTAAATAAATCAATATTAGTAAAACAAATTGTTTTTACAAACACAGTTAAAAGAACAAATAAAATACATATTCATTAAATTTAGAGATACATCAACAACTGGTCTCTTTGATATTAATTGTAAGCTAAGGTCTATTGTAAGCTGTTATAGAAGCTGGGATAGAAAGAGAGCACTTATCGCTCCTTGAGTTTTAGAGCGGAAAATGATACCCCTAGTCATGTATCACTAGGGTCTAAAAGTAAAGAAAGTTTCAAAAAAANGCCAATGCATTTTAAATGGTGTCTTCATGATGGTGAATCAAGTATAGTTATTGTCGTAGATTAATTAACGTAATGATAAAGTTCATACAAGTAAATACCAAATCCTTAAAAATTAATGTTGAATTAGAGTAACATAACTTAAATATTTATATTAACATAATAATTTTGACGTATACTAATAAATATCATAAACAAAATAATAAATTTCACAGTGATTTATACTTTTCTAACAATTTTATGATGTTTATTAAAATGTTCGATTTCTTTGCGAATTCTAGGTTACACTGCATTAACATCTCAGACGACGAAAGAACACTTCTCTGAGACATCAAATTAGACCTCGATTAGTACTTTTACTATGAAAACGATTCATAGGATTGGAATACTTTTTGATAACGAATTTGATATCTCTATCAGTCCATACTAAATTTATTTCCATTTTCGATGAAATATTAGTATCCGATACCATTTTCACTAAAATGCGGATTAATTCGCATTGAAACTTACAAATATGAAGGAAGGATTTTATTTTTCAGAATCACAACCGCTGTTTAAACTCACTGATTAGAATTATTTCCAGAAGAGTATAATTGAACTTCGGTAATTTTTCTAGCTCAACCTCAGCGACAAATTTAGTACAAAGAGATTTAAAGATATATTAGACTGAATAAATGGAAAGATTATAACAAAATAAATAATGTAATGATATAACTGATGAATTTTAGAATATTTATAATCTCTGATGGAATAAAGTAGAAAAAATTGGTAAATTTACGTAACAGACTTTCGAGTCCTAGTCATTAGAAGTTGTTAGTTTTTGGCGTTGGATTTTGAAAAATTTTTCGAACTAACGTCTTACCCTTTAACAGGGTAACTATTTATGAAACATATAGTATTCATTATCCAGTGTGTTGTATTATCCACAGTAATTGAGGAATATAATGATCGATAACAAAGAGAACATTTACAACGGTGACATTACCTCTCGGCATTTTCTCGTTCATCCTTATGGAGACTGACATTTTATTTATCTTAGCAACTTAGAAGATCAATAGAAAGTTTCCTAAATTTATACCTGAAGAACCGCAAAGAAATTAATGAAATACAGAAAAAATACAAAATTAGGAAATTAAGAATAAAATAAAACCAATTTATGGGGAAAAATAAGTAAATCAGTGGAACAGTTTAATTTATGCAATACCACAATACATAAACACAAACGACCAAGGTTTTAATGCATGACATACTCATCAAGTGAAAAACACAAAATAAAATAAATGATGTTACTGTATGATTCATGAATTTTAAAATAATTATCGTATCTGGGTGATAAAGAAGAAGAATTAGAATTTCGCATTTTTTATCTGATGATGATGCCATGCATCGAAACCCGGGTCGTATGTGTTTATGTATTGTGGTAATGTATAAATTAAGTTGTTCCACTAATTTTCTTTATTTTGTTATGGCCCACCACCGAGTGAAGGCCGAAGGCATTACCGTCAATTTATTGGAATTGAATGAAACTTGACAAGAGATTAAAATAAGTGTAAAGTAAGCGTAAAGAGATTAAATTAAACGTAAAAAATAATTGTCGTATTCATAGTTCGAATACGACATTCATACCTTCTGCCTTCTCAGTTCCATGTAAATGCGCATACCTAGTAAATGAAACCCAAAATCCGCTCGAAAGTCCAATAATTCTATTTATACCTTTATGGTAAGCAGTTTACATATAAGGTACAGTCCTATGGAATCATATTGTGTAGATCAACACTAAAACACTGCCTTCTCTGAGAAAAAGTATATTATCGTGTACGGATTAATCGTCGTTCCCCGTAAGACTTTAATCTGGCTACGGATTAACGGGACGAATTCAGTCAATACTCTAAAAAAAGTTTAATTATAAAACTTGTCGTTCAAGTTGGAGGAACAAAACGAAAGCGAGTTCTTAAAACACTAGGATTAAGGGTGGGTGTATGGAATCCGTAAGCCCCTCTTTCTGCCTCGACGGTCGGATCAAAGCGCTTACCATCGGCCTGCCTGTTGTGGTTGCCATGGTGATGGTGGTGCAGGCGTTTGTGAGAGGTTTGGACGCCACGTTCTTGTGTTTCTGCAATTGGTAGATGGGAATGTACGAGGAGGGGGTTGAAAGCGGCATCCTGTAATACAAAGAGAAATAACACGGATTCTTAAGGAATGGAATTTAATCATCCACAATAGTGGCGAATAACTTAGAATTTATCATAAAAATATGTTTACAATAAACTAAAAAAGATGAATGACATAAGATAAAAGAAATTTCGACAATTTTTCAAAACGCATCGGGGTTTTAATAACTTAGTCTAGTCTCTGAAAATTAGTCTTTAGAGAGTCTTTATAGTTGATTCATTTCAAAAACATACACGGATATAAAGCTTATCTTCAACCCAATGATTCACTTAAATAAAATTTTATAATTGAAATAATATGATAATGCCACCATTAACAGCATTCATGAGATTTAAAATTTTAATTTCATGGATGCTATGACTGAGACTAAAGTAAATTAAAGATAGATATTCTTCTATTCTGAATCGAAAAAATGAAAACTTCATCTGATAAGTAAACAAACGTAATATGCGTATTCTTAACATCCATCCATTTAAATATCTTCACGCTATTTAGTTACATGAACTATTAGATCTTAAAGCACAGTGATTCCAGAACATTCTCCGATAGCTCTAGCTCGACGTTTCGTATAATGATCCTGTGGCCTGAGAAGCAAATAGATTCAGTTAAATTGAATTATGGTAACACATTTACGGTCTAAAATTTTAAGAGATGTATTGAATGTCATACCTCATATCATTCTTTTAAGTTGACGTGAGAATTTGAGAAATATTGAATTTGAATTATTCATGATAAGACCGAAGTCCTGAATCGCACACGTCTACGAAATCACTAGTTTACGAACATTTTCAATATTCTGCAACCTTATAGGAAATTCTTACTTTTTAGTAAAATCATAGATATAAAATTCCCAATAGAAATCGACTGCAAAAGTGAAAAAGTAAATACTTTTTAATTTAAAAATAAAAATCTTTAGTACAAAATCTATAGAAGAAGCCTTAACTAAGTGGAACTCCAACCCTGGGAAAATAAAAGTCACTGTGTAAAATTCCACAGGAGTACATTTATTAAAACGACCGGTTTCGAACCGGTTTGGATTTTTATTTTCCCAAAAATCTTTAGAATTTTATTATTTTGAATGGAGGAAAGAAATAAAATTTCACCTGGCTCCATATTTAATATAATTTTAACATCAGGTTCCCGAGGCAGTCTTTCATTCGTTTTGATCTCCAAGCTTCCAGAAACCTTATTCGTTTAGCAAAGTCCATCTTCCACATTCCACCTTTCCTTTCGCTTACTTTCTCCTTTCTTTCCTTTCTCTTTTTTCTGCTTCCCGCGCCGTCTTAAAGTTAATTTAAAAGTTTCGCCACCGGCCGCCAGCTAAATGTGATTGCCAGGCATGAGGAATAGGGCTTACAGAAAGCCTTCTCGTGACTACTTTTCCTCGTTGCAATATCTGTTGTCAAAATTAATAATCAATAAAAATGTCAGGTTTCTTTTACAATAATTTATTTACAATAATTTAATTTTTTCTGAAGCCCTTTTCGTTGGGTTATTACTTTGCTACAATTAATAAATTAATCAATTAATAAACTATCAACGTAAGTCACCTAATTTTAAAGTTGTAGTATTAAAAGTGTTTTCTATTCTGCGTGAATATTTTAGTACGATATTCTGAGTGAGGTTTCTTAAAAGGAATATTATAAATAAGATATCAATAATCTCAAATTCTTCTAAATATCCAAGTAAAATTGTAACTCTGTGGGAAAATAAAACAATTCACTTATAGCATCATCTAAAGGGATTCTTAGATATCAGGTGAAATAGTCATCCCTATGATAGTAGGATCCTTAATCCCTTCACCATTAGCACCAAAAATATTTGAAGAGGGAATGAGGTTCATTGGGCCAGATGAGGACTGAGGTAGTTTTCCCTCGTATTCCTCAATGTAGGAGCCATCATCATTCAAGTGAAAAAGTCCACGTAAGCTCATGACAATGACTATAATATGACACTTTACATGAAATCTGTGGTAATAATTACCATCGTGTAAATATTTATACATCCAAATCCAGTAACGTTCATAAGAAATACAATATAGGAAACAGGTAAGGGTGTTCTAGCGCAAGATGGCGCTCACCCAGGATAATTCCCAAGGAAGGCATATATAATCGTTTATATTTGATGATTATCTAATAATCAGATATTTTTTCCTATATGAGAACATTTACACATCAAACTCGCAAAATGAGCATATACACAGAATGAAACCATATTTATTTGGCGTTAATCTTCCCTAACAGTTAAAATTTGCAGAAATTTGCTATTCATTATGTTGATTCAGAAAATGGGTTCATGAATAAACAAATAAGATCGCAAAAAATTTCACTTAATAAAATGCAGGAATAATTGAAAAACCAACATTGCGACATTTTTATCCTAAATATTTCACGAATGCAACCCGCAATACAAATTGTAGCAAAATTTGCCTGCCTTCAAGGGGCATATTGATCTGATTTCTATTTATATGCGTATGCTATTAGTAGTAGTATTACTTCTATACGCTATACTATATAGGGCAACCATATTTAGATGGTAAGAAACCGAGACTATTCAAATTCTAAAGCGGGTAAAACCAGGACGTAGTCTTTAAACTTAGACTGAGTTGATTTCATGCGCTTTTAAGACACTGTATGTGCACCGTCACTACTGTATGAAAATTTGCGTTTAAATGATATCTATCAATGAAGTATTCTTATCTTGCGTTATATTCTGTCTCATAGTCTTTCCTTCAAACGGGGAAAACAGGAACATTGGACCATGCGTTGAGACCGGGACAGTCTCAGTGAATACGGTATGGTCAGCCTACTCTAAGATTAACAAAGACTAACAAATTTGTTATATCTAAGAATCCCTCTACGTCCCTGGCCATACTTAAAAAAAAAGATGTCCTTTGTGAAGCTTTTCTCGTTCCCGTACCAATTTATTAAAATTTAGGAAATCATCTTTCACACAAATATACTCGTGCTTCAGGACAGGCCTCTCCAATCCTTTGAGAGATTTTTGCATGTCCCGTGAATACAGTAGAGACATTGAGATTATCGTTGTGACACCACCATCATCTTAAATATTACGGGAAATGTAACCAAACGAAACTATACAAGCAGCTCAGTCTTATGCAAGAAATTTGTCGCAGTTGATTACTTAAAAGTGAACAATTGTTCTGCTTTCAAGATATAACAAGTTTATTAGAGAACATCGACTTAGAAAAGCTTTAAGTTTAGCTATTATTTACTGTCTCCGGATTCGTTCAATCTCATTATGAATAACCGTTTACTTTTAAGGGATGCGAGTAAACACAGCCGTATCAGCTTTAAATGCAGCTTAAGATACTGAATTACATTCGAATTTTGCTTATTTCTTAACTTTAGTTTTCACGTCTCATTTTGTCCATCAGCACAAAAAAAATTAATAAAAGTAATATAAGAAGATATTCACATTGGGTTCAAATTTCCAATCAAATCATCATTAAAAGTAAGTCAAATCTGCGATGTGCGAGAATAAATAAGCAGGAAGAAAGTAGACGTCCTTGTTAGATTTTAAGTTTCATTCTCATTCATATATTCTCATACATCCGAGAAAGATAAACTTTGAGATATAAATTACTATAAGTCACCCAAATACTTTTTAACTATAGTTAAAAGTTTGTAAATAATTATTGTTTCGTTGTACTTCAAATCCTTAAATTTTTAGGGTGCTCACTCACCCTTTAAGGCTCAAAGTTTTTCCATCTACGATAGCTTCTGTATGCAACTTAATTTCCCCAACTGCTTCTCAAGTATGGATAAAGTTCGTCAAAATTTATTTTCGGGATACACTTCAAATCTTTAAATCTTTTCGAGAGGCCTCTTAAACTATCGAATACAAATCATTCCAAAGTTTTCTATCCGCCAGTCTAGGATAGCAGGGCTTCGTTCATCAATCAATCATCCGAGACAGGTTGGAAATCGCACGGAAGCTATCAATTCGTCCATTATCTCTCACGCAAGAATCTGAGAGAAGCGAGTGCTACACTCACCACGATAACGCTCTTAATCAACTAATAAAATTCTTTAATTTAGCAGCACTTGCAACAATTTTTATTTCTTTGCTAGTTTTCAGCCGCAGGCAGATACAAACCTAGTGGCAGAGTTATAGCACACGATATTTTACAGTCAGTATAAATGTTCAATGTTTAGAATAATAATGACTAATTAATTAAAAAGTATATAATTTAATAAATATACCGATACAATAATTAATAAAATTACCCTCACCGTTATCATTTGTCATTATATTTATATGGTAAATAAGGCTAGATTTTTCAGGGTTCCTGATAGGTCTTCACAGATTCCGCGGCAATCCCGGGGAACACGTAGTCCACGCCGTACGTACATTACCCTACTAGCCAGTCCACAAATCCTCTCAAATTCCACTTTAGAGTTAACTACAGCCATTTTAACAAAGGACAAATTTTTGCGACTAAATTAAGGAAGCATAATTATTCTTAAAGGATTTAGGAGTTTTAGAGAACACTTAAAAAGCGATCAGGTTAACTTGTTCTAATCCGCTGTACCTCTATTCAAAGAAGAGTCTTTGGTGATATTAGTAAGGGATTAGTAGATAAGGGAGATCTCTTTTCCAGTAAAAATAAAGTAGCTAAAGGAAATTGAGTAGTCTGTTCAGACATTGGAACAAAGAAGGAAGCAAATGCAGCCTTATCTCGAGAGGATCGAGACATGGCTATCTTTAGCGTGCGTCAGCCGAGAAAATCAAACTTATCCACCAAGGATATTCTCTCCGATAAAAAAATTCAGAAACTATTCGTAGGGAAATTTCACAACTCTTGAATTCTTCATGAGGATCTTCCTCTGCTTCTCCGAATTTTTTATACAAAAGAGACAATTTTACACTCTTAAAAATCATCGTGCGACAGTGATAGTCACGTAAAGCAGTATATTACGGCCAGCTTTCCAAGGGAAAGCAAGTCGTGTAGACATCTGCAAGAGAAATATATTGCACGGTTGAAAGCGGAGCGGAATGGATGAGTGTGCAAAGGAGATACGGATCGGTAAAAAAGTTGGAAAAAATCTGTAGAAAAAGGCTTTCTTTACACGTGATCGGTCTTCCATTCGCCATTGTAAATCTACGGAGGAGCGCTTACAAGGAATGAGCTGTCAAAGCCGGGGGATTAACTCCTCAATCGCGACTTTCAGAAGGATCGTTAGGCAAGCAATTTAAAGTGAAATTAATGGAGGGATAGGGTAAGAGGGTTAAGGATGACGAAGAACCCGGCGACGGCGTACACAAAAAACATTTTTGTGGAAAGGGACAGGAAAGTGAAACAAAACAAAAGGATCATTTTTTATTTCCTATAAAAACCTCCGATTATTGGAAAAGTCTGTATTTCCAGAAAAAGAATGTGGACTCATCGTCCGAGAGAAAGGCTTTGGGACTTAACGAGATAAAATGGAAGATCATCGACGAAATCCGCAAGGTCAACCAAGAAATCGTTAATTATTATTCTTTTATTTCGACACGAATGAGAGAAGATTTTGTATTTTTATATCTCAGTTTCTTTCCAAAAAATCAGAGCACTGATGATGTGATTTAATTATCCTTCGGGTAAAAATATCTGACAATAGAATTTCTGAAAATATTTTCCAATCTTATCGAAATTGACATGAGACATTTTAAAAGGTATACACTTTCGCTAAATGAATCTATAAGTATCTATAATTCAAAAGGAAAAAGCATTCACAAACAGTGTGAAAGAGACGCAGCATAGTGCTAGAGCGGTTAGAATAGCAGTCCGGAAAGTGGGAGACCTGGGTTCAAGCCTAATTATGTAGCTATTTTTCACCCCTGTTATGCCTTGGAATAAGGATGTGGTTGCACGAAAAGTCGCGCGGCTAGGGATATTCCAAACGAGTATCGGACGCGTTAAAATACTGACAAAGACTGGGACTCGAACTCGGGTCTTCCGCAATAGACATATAACTGTCTTTCCAGAAAAAAAAATGTTCCGGCTTGATAGCTCAAATTGAGAGTTTATAATTACTTATTTATATACATGTCGAACTTTTCATACGATAAATGCAGAATTTTATGCCTTTCGTGATTGAATGATTTAAATTATTGTTATTCAAAGCACTGCAGCTGTAAAAGAACTTTTCAGAAGCCATCTCATCTTAATTTTAATTCGTGTCAGTTTAAAAATAGTAATAATACGAAAACTATATTTGTACTATACCAAAGAAATAATAAAATATTCGTGATCCTTCTTAAGAAAACGTGATATAAAAAAATCGCCGAACTTTTAGCGCATAATTTCGATGATACTATCCTGAACTCTTGATAGGAGTGTCCTCAATTCTACAAATGCCAATGAAGTTTCCGTATCTCTGAAGGTCAGGCGCGAATAATTCGCACGAAGTTGGAATAATCGAATTTACGTACGTGCACACTTTAATTCAGTTTAGTAAAACTGGAGCTACGAGGTCGTTCTATATGCATTCGTTAAATTCAGCACTAAATTCCCATCGAATTGGATGCACAAAAACCAACGACATGTCTACACGACACACAAGAAAAAGCCAAATCAAAATTACAAAAGGTCATAAAATACAAAAAAAATTGATTGGACAGTTTTGGACTATAAAGAATATTTTTATATTTTTTGAAGTGTGCTTATTTCAAAAATAATATGTAGCGCTGCCTTGTATTCAGTGAAAAGGTATTTGTAATCGAATTAGAGGTCGATATCCTTAAAATATCTTGTCGACTTTATTCCTATATATTTTAGTTATATATTGTTGTATTATATAAATCATTTAGATTTTCCTGTACGATTTTATTTCCAACGTAAAAAGATTATTTTTTTCAATACTTAAACTTACCAATTCTTGCAAAAAACGTGTATAAGTTTTCGGTAAACGTAAAGTGAACTGCAGCAGAACGCATGTCGCGTTTACTGAGTCTACATTTGAGTTGTTCATAACAATCATTCCTTAAAATGTATCGTTAAAGGAATTGGATTAAATTCATGCATTTAAATTAATATTTTCCATATGAAAGTATGATAATGGCTATTCTCAACGAAATTTAATTGCATAAAATATTTTTGGTTTCTCAAAAATGCACTGAAAATGGTCAAATAACCAAACTGCGGAGTAGAGGTAGAGAGAGATAATTACATAATAAAGAGTAATTTAGAGCATCAGCGGTTTGGCATAGGCGAATATTAATGTAATTAAAATTCAATTTGAAGACCAGTTTTACCAGACCATAAAATAACAGCTTAGATAGTTGAATGCATAATAGAGAGCCATTACTATTACAGCAGTGGCAGAGAATTTGGGCAGATAAATACGTAATTTAAATTTGGATTTCACATAGGGAATCTTCCTGGAAAACGTGCAAGATTGCAATTTTAAATTCAATGTTATGCCTGGTAAATGTGTTCATCATGAAGCTCTATTCAACGGAGGTGAAAGAAACACAATGACGAATTCTTCAGAGAAATTTGCTGTGGCTCCATTGTTCATTGTTTGAGTAACAATGAGAGAACGCTTTCGCGTCTGAAGTGTCCACTAAATGGCCAAAAGTTCTGAGGTAATTTCCCAGGCCTCATTCGAAAGGCAATTTCATCCACTCGGCCCGACTAATTTTCAGAATTCTGCCCGCAGCCACTTCAGAGAGATAGTTCATCTGCTGAAATCTTAGGCCAATTCAACGAGGGCTTCAAATAGATATGAATGTCATGGAACTACATCTAGATACAGTTTCGGATTTCGTTCTTGATTGTGGAGATTTTTCTACACGGGATATTGAAAAAGGTAAAGGATTTTTAACATTCTATTAAAAAGAAAATAGCGAATAAAAAATATTGAACGACAATCCTTTATCATCATGTAGTGGAATTTGGTAAGGTTAACCTCTACTTTATCTGCTTACATTCATGTATTCAAAGCATTATTATAGCTAAGAATGCAATAAATCATAACTCTATTTAGGGTTGAAGTTTCTAGTAATATTAATTTCCCTCAGTAATAAAAAAATATCTATTACATTAACCCTTAGTTACGTTTAAAAAGATTCTCAGCTAGTTGCATGGCGTAAATATGACCCCTACATTCTTTGAATTCATATCATTTAAATGCTGATACAATTGATTTAAACTGTCAAAAATCAGGAATAGATCTTCAGATATACAAAAAGGAGATTTTTTACTTCAATATTTGTTCAAATATTTATTAATTAAACAGAACGATCACAAATTTCTCAAATTTGCAGTCTTTCTTATTATAAAAAATGTTCCTATTAAAACTGGGTCTATCCACCTCAATCTTTTGAAATGAAATTAAAAGTATCAGATACAAAAAAATTGTTAAAATACCTTTAATAGTTTTCTTTTAATGAAGTTAATTTAATTATTTTGAAATGATAGTAAACACTATGTTCATCCTCAATTCTGACTCTAATATGTAAAGAAAATTTTATAAAAGACAAGAGATAAGAAAAATCGTTGGAGGGACAATTTCCAACTACCGACAGCGGTGATAAAAGGGGGAATAGTCGAAAAAGGGGCAATAGCTGTGCTACGTGTTTCTGCCATCTCATTTTATGTTAGCAAAACCTGGATTTGACAGGAGAAGCGCAAGAGGAAACTCACTGCAGCTAGAATGGAATGCATGAGAAACAGTGAGGCAAAAACAAGGGAAATAGACTCAGAAACGGCTGGAGAATGTGGACCGACTTCGGTGATCCATTTCCGTCCCAGTCTGTCATTTACATTCCGCATACTCAGAAGAAAAGAAGTGAGTTACACTGGTTTGGACGCATGAAGAGGGTGAATGAAATCAGAATAAAAAAGGGGCGTATGAGGAGTGCGTAATTTATTTATTTGTAAGGTACCCAACAACAGCCATGCTTGACAAATTACATTGGACAATGTTCTATAGTATAGACAAATTGTTCTATAGTATAGTGGATGGCCTAGAGCTGTTCAAAAAAGGGATAAAACTCAGGCGAATAAAACAGTAAAAAAGCAGGTAAATAGCATGAGAGGAAAAAGGGAAAGTATGGAATGATACATTTAAGAGGAAGAAGTATGGAAAGACTGCCAATAATGCAACAGAATTGAAAACCAAAGATGCTATTCGCTTGCTAAACTCTGAAAGTCGTACAGCACGACAATAATGTACACATACATCTGAATAGCAATAGCGGAGGGTGAAGACGTGCCATTTACTAGAACATGAATTAGAAGTCATGAGATAATAGTGAATTGATACAACTCGGTTGCAATACTCTCAATACTACGCTCTGTTCTAATACTAGCATTGGGTGCTTTGTTTTGCATTCAAATTTCCTCTATGGGGACCTAAATGGTATTCTCCGTAAGGGATTCTCGACGTGGATTTCTGTTTTAGATGCTCGAGAGGCTAGCACTGCAGGAGGAGGCAAACCATCCACATTACGTTCCGCATTAACGCCACTGGGTCAGTCGTGAATATTTTACGTGATGGCTGGATGTAGCAGTTGCTTAATGGTCTCGACCTGTAGTAAACTACGAGAGAGGTCGCCTCGAGAGTCGTTAGCACGCACTCAAATGCGTAGCGTTCAATTTATTAAAGGTCGGCTCTTTCCGTTTATGCCTCCATCAAATATGTCACTCATCCGCTGGATTAGACGTAGACAAGTGCGAGTTTCAGTGCGACCGCTTTTTGGAGTGGATGAATTTCTCGGGGGAAAAAGTCTCGAGTATAGGGCGTAAACGTGTTCCGTTATTGACCACAAGGAGGAGTCTTCGCAGTTAGAACTAAGCCACTTGCGGTTTTCTCCGCGCGAGGAATAAAATATTTAAGCGAAAGACCCGACTTTTTCGAAGTTACGTATAGAACGGATTTACAACGAAACTTTCAAGACTTCTTGGGCCTTGGTCTCTTTCTAATCCTATTATTTCCTTTTACCATGAACTTTTCGGGCACTTCTCTTCGGGATAACAAAGGTGAGAATTTTCCCCCAGAGTTTTCTCTTTAATGGATGTTATTTTGTAACCACTGACGCTAGTAAGAGCGATTGCCAGAATCAGTAATTAAGAATTTTCAGACATTTCCTAAATTTGTGTTGTTTTCACAATGCACATACCTCCAGTCTAAAGCATTAATTCAATCGTTATTCCTCGTCAGAAAATTTGATGTAATACCCAAAAGAAGTTCATCATTGATTCTGTAAGTGAAAGTAGCAATAGTTTATAACCAACATGTTTTTCATCGAAAGTCGTTTAGCTAGTCGTTAAGTCGTTTGCATCGTATCTTTGAAATTAAAAATTCTACTTCAGTTTTCGCTGTTACTTCATTTCCCACGCGCTCTTCTCTGTTGAAACCCACTAGTTAATCTGCTAGATAAATCGTTCCCGGGTTCGATTCCCAGTGTGGGCCCCCTATGTACGAAATGACGTCTGATATCAATGCACTTTTGGAAATGCTGCTACCAGCATTGTATTATAAAATAACGGAATTAACTATCTGAAATTTAAAGAATATATATAATTTCCATTTATTTTCTTCTTTTTGAATCTTACGTGATTTTTATTATCAAATATGCTGGTACAACCCCAAGACAAATTTTAATCATCCTCATCGAGTCTTTTCTATTCCATTCCGTCGTATCCGTGAATGTAAGAAACAGAAAAGAAACGAGAGGGCTCCGAAAATGTATCCAAATACTCTTAAGTAAGAACTATTCAAATAATGAAGTCGGCGAAGGAGAAGAGGAGAAATTTAATTAGAGAGATTAACCATTGACACAAGGAAAACACTTGGATTGGTAGAGTAGGAAACCTTCAAATTTTTATTGGAGAAACAGGTAGAGAAAAGAAAACTCGAGAAGCTGAGCAAAACTATAATTCGTATAACGAATAAGTTTGAAATAAACAGAGAACAGCAAGCAATTGATAGTTAAAGAAAATAAAGGCTAGTGAAGCGTTCGTTTGTTATTTTATCCAAGATGAACTCTATTCATAAATCTAGGGCCGAGGGCCTCCAGATAGCCATGTGGATGTGGGTAACGCATTCGGCTTCGGTGAAAGCGGTTCTGGGTTCGATTCCTGGTGGGGGCCTAAGTGCGAAATGACCATAGCTGTCGTAGCACTTTAAAAAAGAAAAAAAAATAAAAACTCTAGGGCCGAGTATACTAGTTACTCTTCGTATAATAGAATAGCCTTTTATTTAGAATTTTATATATTATAACTATGTAACTATATTCTTTCTGCTGGAAAAGAAATATCTCTTGCACTTCCACAGATTTTATAGTTAAAGGTTACGAGGTGAACACAAAATATAAAATCTCATGCATCCTCCTCACGCTCTCTCCTGTTGAAAGATATTCTCAAACATAGCGTAAATTTAACTCGACAAGAAGTTACTTTGCGTATAAATTATTCCGCTCTTATTGTTTCCTTGTCACTCAAAGAAGAGAAAACTTCTTAACTCGCTGGATTCCCGCCTTAAAGATTTTTTGCTGAACAAGGTTTCTATCGAGTCCAAACTTTTTATTCGCGTAAAACTTTACGAAAGTGTTGCATCCTAAAATTATACTTTACAAAAGCCTTAGGAGATGTCTAAAGAGTTTCCTCGTACGCAACTTTAAATCGAATTTTTTTTCTACGTAGAATTGAGCATTAAGAAGAGAGTAGGTAACTATAATGGAGAAATTAATTCATTTTACCATTTCTGTCAGACGAGATCAAATGGCAAACCGTAAAGATCATTCGTCTTAAGTGGTATTTATTGGAAGTATTTTAACAATATCATTAAGTAAATTGGAGCAGCGCTTCCTAATCTTTGCCGTTGCAAGTCACACTTTCCGTCATCTAAAGAAAGCCAAGTCCCAGCAAGGTTTTATTCATTTGGATGAAACTAAATATCAGAAAAATAGGTACGGCGAATAGAATAAAAACGAGTAAAAATGTGTCCTAACTAATATTCCGGTAATTCTCGTTAACTGTACGTGTTTCACAGGTTGCGAGTTTCAATAAGAATTAACAAGTTTGATAAATATACTTACTCCCAAAGTCCCAGTTCCTAGGTTCAAGCTTTTACGTGCAAAGTCAACTTTACCCTTTTCCTTGTGGATATTCTTTCTAAAAAATATGTGGCCTTCAGAACTTGTTCAGGTTTAACTTCGCCTGAGATGAAAAACGTTAAGAAAATAACCTACTAGAATTAAGCCTATTAAACTAATAAAATGGCATTTATCTCCATCACATTATATGACGTAAAACATACTTCAGCCGATCTAAGTTTCTACAGAATTTTCAACAATAGTTGCATAGTATATCCTACCAATCATTTCAAGAGAATAAAATATCTTGGTTCAATTCATGCGGAAAAATTGAGGACACATGAGGAGAAACTTTAAAGTAATCTTTACAATAACTGATTGTATTTATTGTATATTGAATTAGTTAGTCAAATTAGTGTAAGTTAGCGTCGCTGCCTGTCAACGTCTAACTGCGACGGTAATGTATAATAAATAAATAAAAAGTTGAATCACCGGCAAAATATTCATAGTATTCGAATTTTAAATACGCCTGTTAGACTTCCGACTTCAGTCACTTGCTGTAAAACCTGGACACTCAGAACAAAAATCCTGATTAAATTTATTGCGACGCAAATTCATTCTTCGTGATCAAACATACAGCGCTTAAAAAGTAGATTAAAAACTTCAATTCGGATTGTCACTGGCATAAAACAATTTATCGATATAAAAATAAGCAAATAAAATATGTACGAATGTAAGGTTATGAGTAATGGAATTCCTCTCTCCTTCTGTTGGAGAAACCCTTTTCGGAAAAATGTCGTATGTAAATAGATACAGTAGAAATGCAGGGAAACAAAAAAATCAAACCGACTCCATGAATATTCAGAGCTTATGTTCCGGACCACCGGCATTTGATGATTTCAGTTAAATATAGCGATTGACTCTGGTAGTGATTGCCAAATTCATCTCAGCAATAAAAAATTCATTCCAGATTTTCAAGAGATAATTTCATTATTTTCGATTTTTATTGATAAATTCTGCTGCACGATTGATGCCGCCCTTTTTAACGATTTAAGGAGTAGTAATTTAAAATTCATGGTGTGCTATTGCAGTTTATTCGCGATATCTGATGCAGGAAGCCTTTCTCCATATAGAAGGTCGTGTTAAAAGGAAGATAAGCTCAGAAATTTCAGTTCGTGGCATAAAGGGATTTATTATGACAGCTGCTACGATTGATGATGATGGGTACTGCTACGGGGTTAACGCTGCGACGATTTTGGTGAATGCATTGGTCGTCACGTATAAAGGGAATAAGTGATATGCTCGAGTGAAATAACTGATGGAAATGTATTTTTCACGCTCAATTATATAAGTGCTCACGTCGCAGAATGCAGAAACTCGACTTCAAGTTGTGCATTGTTAATACAAAAAATATCTACAAATACTTTTTATTTCACCATTAAAGGCGAATTTTAGGAATGCAAGTTTTAAATTTTCCCAAGCAAAATTTCGAAATTTTATCTGCTAAAATAAAATACTAACCTCCGCAAGTGATGAGTCTTGATCCGTTCTTGCACATCATCAAAGAGAGACTCTACGTATCTCATTTGTATAAATACATTACGATATATTTTTTAAAGAGTGAAAAATCAGCGTTACTTTAAGCAAGAGCTTTCAAACCAGTTTTCCTAGACTCTGCTTAGCACCGTAAGGGGTACCAAATGTTTCGTATTGTACATTAGGAGCGCACTGTTTTTCTTTGTATATGTTTTATCGTGCATTTTCTTTGTATATAATTCGTCTTTAAATATTAATTACTAAAAATGTTACTTATAGTGTCGTATTCTTCGTCAGTCTGATTTGTTTTTATAATAATTTACTGAGATGCGTTATTTGACTCCAAATACAAAGAAAAACAACTTACAACTCTTAAATAGTGAATCGTTTTCAATTTTACTTTATAGTACAATATGAATATGATATACTTCGTACCTATCCTCTAATTTCCAAGTCATAATCACTTAATCGGCAGTTATTTTCTTCATTGTAATGCAAATTCATATGCATACGAAAAACGGGACATTGGAATCATGTCGTAATCGAAAACTACTGAAAAAGTAGAAAACAGTATACATTTTGAAAATCATTAATAAATTAGCAAATAATAAAATTACNCACCCCCTGCCACACGCCGTAAGGCGGCTTGCAGGGTATTTATGTAGATGTAGATGAATATGATATCTGCAAGGAGGAAATGAAACTGCCAAACTATTCCTTAAAGAAAGGTAAATCTGGTATAAATTTTATAATAAAAGTTAACGTAAATGATGTCACTTATGTTATCAAAATGATAACATTCAAAACTGATTCTGTATTACTTATAAAGGATCGTTTCCATTTATCGTAGGACGTGATGGGATTTCAATAGAATGTTTAGATATTCTAACGATTTTCTAAAAGAATTCTCCTGTGATAAGAAGTTTTCGAAATTAAAACGTAATGGCCATAATCATCAAACTTATACACAATACTTGTTCATGACCATTTAAAATTAATTACTTCATGACTATTTTACATTTTGGTAAAGAGCAATTACTCGTACTTCAGCGTCGTTTTAACGCGGATCCTATTTTTCTAATGCTTCTGTTGACCTCGAGCCATGCAAAATGTCATGAAACATCGACAATATGACTTTCTTTAACTTTTCTACTATTTGCAACATTTATTACTTAAAGCATTTCTTCAATCCCCCGCCGTTGACTGTAAATTATTTAAAACGTTGCGTAAGTTTTAATTTTGTGACTGCGATGTTGAAGCGATAACATTTACTTATCTTTTCGTGCGATGATGGACGTTACGTTCTACCAACAAATTATACAACAAATCCTCATTATAAAACTGAATTTGCTAATTATTAATGAAACCCTATTAACCACAAAGCAGTCTGATGATGCTCTCATTCTTCTTTCCTCCACTAATCTCTCCCAATTAAAGTTCATTATGGGTTCCCTCTTCCAATTTTCGCAAGAATCCGCTTTTCCCCAATTAATAATTCCCCACTAATACCATTAATCCCTTGTCCTTGTCAGACAGTTCATTAATATATTTCATAAAATGGGCCTTTTCCATTAATTTCCTGATATCATGAATAAAAGCATAGATGAGAGTATAGGTCAAAACGACTTCGTTGGAAAATTTAATTGACTAATAAGTGAATCTTTATTATAGAGATCAGTGTTAATTTCGAGTTTCACTGAAAAACTCGTTGATATTTTCAGAATTTAAGGTAGCCGTATTAAGTTGAGGGTAATTCCCATTCCATTAATCACCTCAATAAATAAATATATATAAAATCAGCAGAAACTCTCGAAATTTTGCTTTAAGACGAAAGATAAAAGGTGGTAAAGATGAACAGTTTTTCCCTAAAAAAGACGACGCAAAGCTTTCTCTGTGACGCGAAGCCCTTTTTTAGAAAAGAGCGATTTATAATGGTCCCCGTGTTGGAGCTGAAATCTATTTCCCTGCTGCGTCTGAGTGATTCTGTCCTCCAACATAATGCAGTATTCTTTTGAAACCGTCTGTTGACAAATATGACGCATTTACACCATTATAAAAGAACATCCCCTTATATTGCTGATATACGGCCTGTCTCCTAACATCAGGGAGGAATTCTACCGAAGCGTCTCCAAGCATCATTTCTTCGAAGTAACCATTTTCTTGAGGTACTTCATATGAATCTGAAACTAATTTTTAGCAAAAAAATGGATACTGACAGAATTTATACTCCTATAGTTTTCTTACGCTAAATTTCCCGCTCTTTTTTAGTCTCAAGAATATTTCAACTTTTTCAAAACTATCTTAACCGTGGAGATTATCTCTCAATGAGACGAAAATTTAGCATAAAACTTCTTTGTTTTAACTTTTTAAGTCTATTACGCGACTCTCGCGAAGTATCTTTTCAGCCAGCACTCCAGCTAATGGGAAAATTTAGTTTGCTACAAATTTTCCTCTCTCAAAAATTTAATATCACACGATAGCCTTACTCTCACGAAGTAAACTCTTAAGTCAATATCTCTATCCGAAATGTTGATCCCATTAGATGACCGTGAGATGGGCCGAAAGGTTTTCTCATAAGGATTGGAAATGGATTTTAGAAGAAGAGAGATCGGATTACAATTTATCATTACTCTGCACAGCGAATATTAAGATAATCTGCAAACCGATACACACAGATAAAAATGTTCCTTCCGAATATTGATAGACTAATTAACCCATTAATGTACAAGGTTAGGGAATGTGTGCAATAGGATTTATTCTTATAAGAGATATTGATAAAAAACACTCAGCATACTTCAGTTGTGCAGAAAAAAATTTCCTTCCGATAGACTCACGAAACAGAAAGTACGATAAATTTAAACCCTCAATACGGAAAACAATAGTTGTTAATGATGATATTTAAAATCATTATCATTAAAAATTAACACAAGACCTCGAATACAGCTAAGCCATCGAAACAACTAAAACCATCGAAAATTTAAGTCTAACCAAACAATTTCACTTTTAACGATAATTTTGCGTTTCGCAAATGGATTACTTATTATCATTCTTCTTGTAAAAATCTACATATAGAAGTACTAAAATGGAAATATTCCATAAATAATTTGTAACCAACAATGAATTGAATTGAGGCAACATTCTCAACATTGAGAAATGAAACAAGAATTGAGGCTTTAAATTACTTTCATATCATATTAGCTCTATCTTTGCATAATTACCTATATAATTTATCAGTAATTAAAGTAGTGGACTCGGTAAAATATCTCGGAATCACTCTTACGAATAACATGAACTGGAGCACGCATATCCGTAACATTTGTGCTAAAGCAACTAGAAAACTCGGTTTCATTAGGCGTATTGTCGGTAAATGTGACGAAAAAACTAGAGAACGATGTTATTTTACGTTGGTTAGGCCTCATCTTGAATATGCATCAAGTATATGGGATCCGGCAGACGATACATGCATCCGTGAACTCGAGAAAGTGCAACGGAAAGCGATACGTTTTGTTAAGAAGTGCTACGATAAAAAAGCAAGCGTTACCAAAATGCTGTCAGATGCAGGTTGGGAATCCTTAAAAGATAGGAGACTAGAAGCTAGATTGCGATTGCTTGATAAATTTAGGGAAAGTACATTTGCGGAAGATATAGTAGATATTATGAGACCCCCCTGCTACCTTGGACGATCCGACAATGAGCGCAAAATAAGAGAAATAGATGCTAGGACGAGTCGTTTTAAGAATTCTTTCTTTCCGCGAACTATACATGATAATAATAGGCTAAAATATAGTCCGAACGCCCGGTGTTTTCACCCCCTGCCACACGCCGTAAGGCGGCTTGCAGGGTATTTATGTAGATGTAGATGAATATGATATCTGCAAGGAGGAAATGAAACTGCCAAACTATTCCTTAAAGAAAGGTAAATCTGGTATAAATTTTATAATAAAAGTTAACGTAAATGATGTCACTTATGTTATCAAAATGATAACATTCAAAACTGATTCTGTATTACTTATAAAGGATCGTTTCCATTTATCGTAGGACGTGATGGGATTTCAATAGAATGTTTAGATATTCTAACGATTTTCTAAAAGAATTCTCCTGTGATAAGAAGTTTTCGAAATTAAAACGTAATGGCCATAATCATCAAACTTATACACAATACTTGTTCATGACCATTTAAAATTAATTACTTCATGACTATTTTACATTTTGGTAAAGAGCAATTACTCGTACTTCAGCGTCGTTTTAACGCGGATCCTATTTTTCTAATGCTTCTGTTGACCTCGAGCCATGCAAAATGTCATGAAACATCGACAATATGACTTTCTTTAACTTTTCTACTATTTGCAACATTTATTACTTAAAGCATTTCTTCAATCCCCCGCCGTTGACTGTAAATTATTTAAAACGTTGCGTAAGTTTTAATTTTGTGACTGCGATGTTGAAGCGATAACATCTACTTATCTTTTCGTGCGATGATGGACAGCGCAACGTATAAATGAAGAAATGGAAAGGTTATTCTGAAGAAAGTGTTCTATTCACAAATGGAACTGAATGAATTATATATGATGGACAGACATGAGGAATTGGATAGGTTATTTTGCAGAAAGTGTTCTATTCACAAATGGAGCTCAATGAATTCAATGAACATCGCACTTAATGTAACGCGAATATTCCATCTTTTGGAATGATATTTCTTTGGTAAATATCAACATCTAGATCTTCCTATTGAAATAAATATGAAGGTTTAAGAAAACAGTTATATTCATTTCCCCTTGCTTCTTAAATATGAAAAATGGCTGTAAAAGTGACCTCATAAGAAGAAAGCATTGAGCAAAAAAATCGTGAAACCTAAGGTATCAGAAATTTTCCCACTGAAGCTGCAATGAATAAACAGTAAAAACATAGGAATGCGAACGAAGCTTAGATTTGCATAAATGGGAGGGAAACCGTGAATAATGTCGAGAAAATAATAGGTCAGTCTTTTCAAATACGCCTCAATGGAAATTTGAGATACGACGCGAATGAAAAACGGATTCTGTGCGCATATTTGTGAAAATTGAAACGGTTCCAAAGACCGCCGAAATCGATAAATCTATTGTTAAGTTTTGATGTCAAGGAGGAAAATGAAGCATCACCAAATCTTTTCAAGCAAAAATGTGACTTCTCCGAACTTTTTTTTACTCAATCCACTTGTTTCCTATAAACCGAAGGACATGAGGAGCTGAACTCCTGCTTTCGGATTCGCTTCTCGTTTAATCTTCCAAACTAGAACTTTTTCAGACATATTCCAATTACAAACGTCTCTTAAAACAATTTTAGATTTTTATGCATTTTTTAGATTTTATATGCATTTTCCCATTGCTGACAATGGGACAGCGCTGATTAATGGGAAAATATCTGAGGTATTGCTTGAATTCTTCTAGATCACCGGTTCATAAACTTAAGTGTGTTGTGTTTGCAAACCCCGAAAATTTTATGATTTCACATAAATATTTATATTTTATTTAATATTTATCCACTGTTAATTATCTATAATTATTTACCAAAAGTTTCGTATTAAAATTTTTTTAATTAACATGGGATGATAGGGAGAGACAGAATCAGGTACATTGTACCAAATTATTATAATATGTATGGCAAGAAACGGCTAGATGTCATAATACCCATGTTATTTAATGAATTACCTTATAACCTACACTTTATAAATAATATGTCTAATCTAAAAAAGGATATCAAAAAATATTTGCTCCAGAAACTTTGTAACGAATGTTGAGAGAAATATATTAAATTATAACTAAGTAGTAGGTCATCTTTCTTTAATGTATTTAATGTACCTACTGTATATTTATTGTTCGTTTTTAGTGTGGGATGCTAATTTTGCATCAATTAAGTACTATATTTGTTGATACAATATAATATTTTGTATATGCATTTCTATAGCATTGTAAATTACAAACGTATTTTATTGTGTGTTTTTATTTTATGTAATTGCTATATTTGATATCAATAATCTTTCATCCAATAATTAGTGCAATAATAACAAATAGATTTATAAAGCATAAGACGAAGATTGAATTATTAAATCATTTTCAGTAATTTGTGATTGTTTTTGCATAAATATTTAATGTTTTATTTTAATTAAAATAGTTGAAATTGTTTTTATTTTAAACAATAATTTGTCAAATACAACAATTTTCAATTAAATTGTAAATTAAGGCTCGAAATTATTTAACCTGGCACCTCCTGATGAGCCTACATCTGGCTCAGGAGGACCATAAAGGTATGTGCAGTAATGTAAATATCTTGTTTCTTGAATTTAACCTCTACAAGAAATGTTAAGACATGTATTTTAAATTTGTAAGCAGTTCATAGGCAAGGTGTATACATCTCTGTAAATATTGTTATACTGTGTTTGTATTTTGAATAAATTTGAATTTGAA
>KZ308545.1:341909-482681 GCA_000376725.2 Ladona fulva
ATCATTTCCCTCTTTTGACGGACGACATTGATCAGCGCTTTGATTAATTAGAAACCCACATGAAGGGGGCTGGTGAAGGAGTCCTGATCACTTTTTCGGTCGCCTGAATTGAAGAGACAGCTCATTTCTTTTTATCGATCCTCTAAAAAGTACAAAAACGGAGCAAAGCGATTCTGAAAAAAAGACTTAGGGGCGAATTTAATTTTAGCCCTCCGTCGGGTCGACCGTGTAATTCACAATCGAACCAAATCCACCCGGCAGTACGATAAATTCTATGGAGATAGCCTGAGTCCCTTCAAAAAGCAATGTTTACTCCTTTTCATTTTAACAAAAAGCTTGACCTTAACAAATCAGTACGAATACAAAAAGGATCTTCAGATTTCGACAGAACTGCATCGTTTCAAATCCCATGCGAGTGCATCTTTTTTATACGGTGAATGTCTCCACTTTTTCATGAGTAATAGCGGAAACAGTTTGCAACGTGAAAAATGAAGGAAGATTCCGCAAATGTCGAGCTGCACGTTTGGAGTGAACAAAAAAAGTTAATCTTCTTATGACCTCTGATCTTAATTTCAATTCAACCGGTAAATAAAAAATGCCGGATGTCGTTCTGTCATTTTCAAAATAGTTTAAAATTACGATATTGTCATAAATCACCATGTGCGAAAGTTATCAATCATATTATAGACGTGGTTCTATATTACTACTTTCACGATGAAATTTAAAGAAATTGTTCCTATTCCTCGTAGAAAATCAGCAAGAATTATTGCTTAAGGCATCATTAAAATGTTCGACACGAAGCCCACATTCTATTTAATGATTCTTTTATTAAGTGCTCACTCAACGTGAAGGCAAACTAATTAAAAAAAACTTAAGGGCATGAGGTGTCTCAACGCTAAAATACATTTTAAGCCCACTGCCCGAGGACGGTTATCCTTCGCAACGATCCGTCGAGCGTTCGATAATTTATCGTCTCGCCGATCTATCTCCCTCATATCTCGAATGTCGCTGTATTCTCATCTACATCCACAGTGAATTATTCCGCCCACACTACCTTTGTTCTTCTCCTATTCCACTCTTTTCAGTATTCTTATCTCCTTTAGCATTTCCCTTTTCCGTCTGTCCATCTCCTTCGTCCAAATTGTCTGCCGCACCTTTGCCTTTCTCATATCACTCGGATAGAAATTTAAGGGTTATTTCGGTAAGCACGTCAAATGATAGGCAGGCATCATCAAAATTTAAGCGGAACACGAGATGTATTGATATGTTTTTAATTATTAGACTAAATTTTCAATTATTGCTCGCTAAGTAATTTTAATTCATTTTATAGAGTACTAGTAAACGCCCCTGTCAAGCATGACGAACTTAATTTAGTTTAAAAGTATATCTATTATCGTATGTATCTGGTCGTCCTAAGCCAGAAACAGTCCGACGTAAGATAACAATAACTCAATACATTTCTTCCCATTATTTATAACAGTTATT
Source organism: Ladona fulva (assembly GCA_000376725.2). Classification (NCBI taxonomy): domain Eukaryota; kingdom Metazoa; phylum Arthropoda; class Insecta; order Odonata; family Libellulidae; genus Ladona; species Ladona fulva. Next base: position 343,395 of record KZ308545.1, read on the forward strand.
TTACTGTTTTCAAGAGAACGCCGTTTCTGAGATAGATAGAAGGACGGAGAGACGGACGGACGGATAGACATTTGATTTTTAAATATGCGATATTAAAACGTCGATTCTCGGTGAGGACTCACGTCCGAAACGACCTTAGTTGTCACATTGACTTTTAAAATAACTACCACTAATCCATTATTTATATAGGTTACCTTTTCGAACGTTAAAATTCGTCTTTAAGATGCCAATGGCGTACTATAAGGGAAGCATGTAAAGTTGATATTCCATGGTATCGTCCAGATGATTATAAAAAGGCAATGACTAATGAACTAATTACTGTGCTGTATGAAATATGTATGACTGTTATGTATGAATGAAAATAAGAAGACTGTAAAAACATTACAACGATGTATGTATGTGTATGTTGTGTCAGGACGAGTGATTTGCAGATTTTTCCCCCTGAATGAAGTAAACTATTGTATGCCCAAACATTTAATTAAAAGAATAAGAATGCTAATCTTTTACACAACCTCGTTTCCAAATCTACATCTGCATCTAAGCTGGTCACTAGTAATGAGCATACCAATTTCCCCTTATTATGTATCCTCATTTAGTACTTTAAATGCAATCTTGATACCGACCTTTTTGGAACCGTAACATTTGTATTCTATAATGTTCTTTTTCAGTTCTTCAAAAAAATATATATTTCTAATTGTTATGTCGATAAAATAATGTATCTGTACTATTTCGTTTGCTTCCAGATGTGATTAAACATGCCTTCTTCTTAAGCATTAATTTACTTTCATAAGGTTTCGCAGGTTTTTCCACATTCCCCTTCTTGCGAGTGTTTTCATACTGTGGTGTATTTTTTCCTAAGTGCAAACTAAGATTTTTAAACCCACAAATTAGTTTTCTTCCGTGCATTTTTAAGCTATATTTTTAAATTCCATAAAGGTTAGATGTAAGAAGAGACTTAACAGTCCTAATCTCACCCGAATAAAGTCGCATTATTATTATTATTATTATAAAGTGGTACCCTGCTAGCCGATAATCGGTAAGGACAGCAGGTGTAAACACCCAGCAATCTGTGAATAATGGAAACATGGAAAATAAGTTTGTAAAACGATTCGTTCTCACGTTTATTTCCCTCAGTTTAAGTTCCAGTCGGATTAGGAAGGGGAGGAGCGCAACTAGCAACGCTTTCCGTAACAGTCCCTATCCTTCAAATTAGCGTTCTGTAGTTGTAGGTTTTTCCGCCGAGAGGCTGAAAGGGAAAGAGAAAAAGCGTTTGTATAGAAGTGAGAGCCAAATGAAGCGGACTCTTCTCTTTACAACTCAGTGGACGTGACTGCCTCTTCAGACTCTTTGCCTAAACGTGAACGACCCTTGGCGAAGTATTTTTTGCTTCTTAATTTTATCCACGTTAAACTTTCTTTTAGCATGATTTAAGTAAAATTTTTACAAACTGTAAGTTTATCTCTTCTAAATTAAGCGCTAATTCTCTTTCTTTACCTACTTTACAGCAGAATTGTTTGAAATTCTACGTAAGTTTGGAAAATGTCATCTTTTGGAGCAAAACTGTTTCTTCAGCTTTTTTCTAGTTCACAAACTTTATAGTAGTATTCCAAAATCTCTTGTAATCTTCGGTTACGGTAAATCATGAGGGACTTCTCATAGTCTATTTCCTATTTTAATAATTTATTTATCAATTCCGTAGCCTTCCATTCCTGAATCTTTCTGTCTTCATTGACACTGGAATTTTACATAAACAAATTATCCTAACTAACGTTCTTGTCCATCCCATTAAAAACTTCTTTTCTTTAACTCTGAACGGCTATTAATAATGGATATGCTAATTAATAAAAACAATAAATAGAACTGTTAATATAAAATAAACAAAACTATTATTCAATATAAACTATAATTAATAAATAAACTTTACATTTTCGATGTTTATGTATGTACGGGTCGACTGATGACGGATATTTTTTAACACCACAGATGAAATTGTTTATTTGTTTATCCATGACCCCTTTCCGTACCATTGTTTACCCATTAATTCTGTTTCTACTACATAGCTCATCTTTCCAATCGTTCCTTCACCCAATTCCTAAATTCTTCTATTTATTTTCATAATCCTTTCTTTTCCATTCGTTTTCCCGTGATGAATGTTTGTGTAGCAAACAGAGCTTTGTTCCCAAAGGGGTAATATTAATCTACTCATCTCTTCCCCATTTAAAATTACCTTTTTTGTCTCCTTCTTCGCTCTGTCGAACATTTTAATAACACTATAAATATCACATGGAGATTTTTTCGTCTCTGCTTCTCGTAAATAAACCATTTTCCCCTCTTTCGCCTCCAAAATTCTTCTATTCACAATTGTCTTTCCACAAATTTCTTCCAAACACATCTCCTTTATAATTATACGCTTTTATTATTTTAGAGCCACATAAATATTTTCTTATAAAACATTCATTATCTTTCTATCGTCTTTATTAAACTATTAACGGCAAAAGGCTTCATGCCATTATCTCTTCTTTATAAAAAGAGACCAAATGGAATTATGAACTAAAATAAACTTTTCGAGCAAGATTTGGCGCTCAGCATTCTGATTCATAAGGCAGGTTAAACCAAGAGCGTGATTTAGAGATATGAAAAAGATTCTCTGAAATAAAAGATCTTTCACAATAAATTTCCAAAATAGCCAATTTCCAAGTATAAATACAAATACATTTCTGCTAAACATCTTTCACCGAAAAACAGAGATTTAGATACGGAGTGATGTTTGGGAATCGAACCCGGATTCTTGACTCTCCAGGCAGAATATAACTCCCCCCTCTTCTCTTCCATTTAATTTAGTTTTTTCAGGCTGCCTCGGAGAAAAATGGATAATTTGCACAACTTTCCCATATCCCTCTTTTCCCCTATGAATTCTTCGCCTAGAGCGGAAAATCGGTTTACGCCTGCGACTCTCTTCGATCCATGCTTCTGCTTGAAATTTAGATGTTGACAATAGCGAGGTGTGAATTTTCCGCCTCCTCGCGTTCTATAATCATAATTTTGTCTACCTCAAGGAGCCCCTGCGGCTTGAATATTCCAATATTTTTTTTCCCGAGCAAAGTTTCCAAGAGACGATGAGTTTTCCGTAGAGAGCGTACAATTCTATACTGTGCATGAATGGAATATGTGACTAACGAAACATGCGTATAATTAAAATCCAAATATGGCTCTCTGAAGAATGTTCCATTATTAATTTTTTACCGATTAAATTTTAAGCTTCAAGTTAAAATAAATTGAGAACAGGCACTTTATTTGTTTTAATTAGATTAAAATTGAGTTAAAATTGTCATAAAATAAAACAGTTCCCGTCGTTATGTTTCATAATAAAGCGAAATTCATCAAATATAACAACTCGAATAAATTCACTCTTATGCGATATCAAATGTCTACATTGTTACTTATTAACAATGTTCTGTGAGGTAACAAACACGTGCATCCATCTAAACGTATTCAAATGCCTAATTCTGTCATTAAATTAATAAAGAAACGATAATCAGGTACATTTAACTGAAGCTTTTGGTGCCATTAAATGTTGAAACTATGCCATTATTGAGAATGTTTATAGAATCAATAAAGGTCTGTTCATTTACGGAGCGTTTAGCAGAGATTATTGTTTTCATATAACTGCGAGTAGTTATATCAACAATCATTATCCTTTCGCACATGTTATCTTTTCACATGTTAAATAAAAATAATTTTTGAAGAAAATTAGAATGATATTAAAAACTTGCATTAAACAATAGTAACTAAAAACAACAATTGAAGTTTCTATGACAACAAAATAGCAACCTTCAAGAAACATCAGATAAAAAACCATCTCAGTAACTTCATCCTCCAAATCTTTTGCAATCAAAATTTCAAGAGAATATTCAGAACTGCTGAACTTAATAACATGTATCCTATAATTTTTTTGATTTTCTTACGTGTATTGTAATAGGACAAACATGTAGATATATCTAGAAGAAATAACTACTCATTTGCTAAATAATAATCACAGAGCTCGACAACTTTCTGTTTTAATCCTTTAGACAAGAGTTTGCAAAACATGTGCCTTCTTAAAACGGTAGCGATTCATACTTCGATAATTTTATAAATCTCAAACAGGTAGCTTTTGATTAAGTTTCGCTAACAAGGAATAGCAAAGTAAGTAAAAATCACACTTGTAGATGGAGAGTGCACATGCCTCGAGTCCAACGTAGGATTCCACTTTTGGAAATGTAGGCCAGTTCGGAATAGGAAAACTTCATAGAAGGACTTATAAAAGAAGGATCAGCAGTTTTTAGGATCCTGTTATGGACCGAACGAAAACGTGCCCTGGGACGGCTCTCTTCCCATTATCGCATTTACGTTTGCTTTGATAGAATTCGACTGTAACGCCCACTTGAGACCATTTCCCGAAATAGAACAGCGTTTCGCAGAGAAACGTAATGTGAGAGAGTGGATTGTACCGGTAAATAAGATACTTCTTCCACTGCTTGCTCATTTGAAAACTTCTGAAAGCCTTCCGTACCGTTTTCCTCGAACGAAAAGTATGTTAACATCTTTTAAGGAGAGTCTACGAGCAAAATTTTAGTTTCGTGTGTCCAGGTGCAGAATTTAGGATATATGATACTGCTGTATCCCATATGTCAACTGTCCTTTTACCTAAAGCAGTTAAGGCAAATCTCCAAAAAACTCCAAAACTAAGTCTACTATAATCAAGAAAACGCGAGAAATATCACTTCGTTCCATTCTCTGAGAAAATAGCGAAATTAAAGGCACGATGTTAATTTATGACACTGTCGACAGACCTTGAGTCTTGCAAAAGTGGAAAATATATAATATAATACTAATCAAAATATATTATTGAAGGAAATCTCGTGTGATCGTTCCAGTGCCATAGTCAAAGTTGAAATAAATTCATTTTGTACATTAATGGAAAATTTAAAAGAACTTAAAAATTAAACCAGATGTTTATCAATATATAATTTTTTGTTTGCAATGTTTTCATAATGTTTATAGTATATTTTCATCCTGATATTGTACCCCATATTTCGTATTCAGTGCGTTGTTTTAGCGTAGAAAAACGTTTCTTAATCATTCTCAAATTTAATCGTCCACGAAAAGAGATTGTTTTTCCGAAATCCCGATTCTCTGCATAATCCAACATAAAAACCATATACACATATTCCACATAAAGACATAAGATAGAGACATACGGTGATTAACATTATCCTTGCTATCAAGAAACAAGGTAATAATCAAGAATCGATATCGCAAGTAAAATAAGTAATAGTAAATTAAAATGGAAGAGAGATTACGGCGCTAGTAATTGGGATTGATGTTCGTACATCACGACCGAATCTAATGAATTTATTTTCCACGTTATGGGCGATTGCTACCATAAATTTTACGAAAAGGTTCCACATGTAGCAAAGAAGAGCCCAAATAATATATTTAGAGAAAATAAGAAATAATTTTACGTTTAGGTTATCAGTCATAGAGGAAACTTTCGAATTTCTCTTACTTATAAGGAACACCATTTTATGACGCCCTTCCAGAAGATTTTGATCTCCAAGGATATTTGGTTTGGAAAATCTTTAATTGGAATGAAAGAATACTACGATTCCGAAGAACCTTTGCACTTTCACTTGACCTTTCCCATGAATGCTACAGACTAATGGAGATAAGGGCATACAAGTAACCAAATACAACCACTTCTCGCCCATAAGGAAAAAAAAGATAATAGTGACCGATACTTTCGACGAAACAGGATTTCATATCGATAGAAATAACATAGAGATAAGGAATCGGTAGCTTTTCATTTTCATTCTTTAGTTGTACCGTTAGAAAGAAATTATAATCCGAACTACTTCCTAAATAAAAGATTTAGATTAACTACCGAACAGTAATTGGTTGATTACAACAATCTCAAAAAAAGTCTAGCCATTACAAGCACTCCGGCACGCAGTCACGTTAATCAAAGAATGCGTTCATAACGAAATGGTACAGTTATATCAAAGGAATGCCAATATCGACAATTATTATGGAAGAGGAATTTCAAATATGACAACATTTTGAGAAAAAGTTAAATTAACTGGTAATGTAAAACTCATTAAAACTGAAACAATAAATTGATTAATCCATTCATTGCTTTAGTAAATTAAAATGATGACATCAGAAAATATAAAGTTTTCGTTAATCTTCTTTATTTCCATAAATTCACTTCTGTTGTTTTTGAAGGAAATTTTTTTTACTGCTTTAAATTAAAAAATTAAATTTAGCCAGGATTCGTTGAAGTAATAAGATGACTATTAAGACGAGTTTGAAAGTACCAAGTCTCTTCCTGCATCTAAACCATCGTAATATGAAACTTAAAGGATATAGCTGAAAAAATTGCAGAGAAGAAAACTATTTCGTGGGCTTAAAAAGCAAAGTTTGCACTTAGGTATAAAAAGCTAAAATGGATAAAATAATAGAGGTTTTAAGGAGAAAGTCCAGGACAGAAGTCGCAAAGAAGGTTTAAAGGAGTAAATTCTGATCTGAAGCAAATCTGAATCTGAATATACAAAGAAAAGCGTCCTCGTGAATCTCAATATGGTGCAAAGGAGATAGTATCCGTCGCGCCATGAAACCTGGAAAGAGACGCATGAAATAGAAATGCTTCTTTATCTTCAAATATTCATGCGTGTCCGAGTTCAGATGTGCTGAAGAAATGTGGATCCCTCGGGAGGAAGAGGACCAACGAAAGTAAATCATTTACCATTAATTTTTTACCGATTAAATTTTAAGCTTCAAGTTAANAAAATGAATGAATCATGAAATAGAGACGTTTTTATTTCAAATTTTTTAATAAGCTTGTATTTAATTAAAAGTCAAATCGACTTTAATGGACTACAACAACCGAAAGGATTATAAATATCTATTAGTGGTATAGTCACAAATGTTTGAATAACACGCTTGAGTTGTATACTCTCAAATTACTCTGTGGATTTCCGAATGCTCAAATTGAATAGGGGAATTGAACAAACCTCCAATAGGCGTAATTACCTAAGGGTAAACATCTCGCGAGGATTGAATTTCACGGGAAGAACTTATTTCGAAGGTCAATTCAAACACACACCTGTAATCGATCAACCTGTCCAGGGCGTCAACATTAATTCAATTAGAGTCACGGTCATTTCATTAATTTTTGATGTTGAAGAATGTTGAACGACCTTCCAATTATTAAAGAGGTAATGTACATTTTTCACTTCCTTTTCCCGGAAACGAAGTTCCAAGGCGTAAATTAAAATTTTCGCGCTCTTTAATTCCTTAACTGAAATCCAATCTGAAAAATTTTGTGCTTACAAAACTGTAGGTAATACAACAATTTTGATATTATTCGAATTAATACTCGAAAAAGTCTCATTCTATTGATTACATCTTATTCTTTTTCATTTTAACAGTAACAAGGATAACTGAGCAAAGTGATTCAATAGAGGTAATTAATAAAGAAGAGGTCAAGCAAATCGATTAGGTATTATATTGATAAAGATATTCGATGTATTCATGGTGTGTCCCATTTCATCAATATACATATAATAATATTAAAATCCTTCATAATCTTTTCGTTACATTTATCTCGGTGCTAGAATAAGAATCCGGTAAAATATTGGAACTCAGTAACTTGAGAAAATTCTATATCGGGCTTTAACTTATGAAACGCTTTGGATAAAATCTAAAATCGAATAAATTGAAGAGCAGCTCCAATAAACACGTGATCAAAAGAGCCGTGGCCGACGCATTTAATTAAAAATCCTTTTAAACCGAAAGACATAAAGATTTAGCGAAGGAAATTACGACAACGTATTGCGGTTGGCCATTAAGTTACGCCAGTTTGAATTACGCCCATTCGCACTTCTATCAAACGTCAATTACCACTTGGCGTGCAATATATGATGGGTGGTGCGGGAATGGATACAGCCTCATACTACTATAACATGGAGGTGCGCACATATTCATCAAGAATATGTCGATGTCCCTGTGGATCTAAGGCTGAAAAATATCTTCTCATCCGCCTAAATATGACACACATAAAAAAGACATTCACGCAGGATAAAAGAACACATTCTCCCTTTAATATCAACCAAAACCATTTGAGGGGATTAAATTGCATTTCATTTCTGCCGGTGATGTTCATAAGGATCACGCGGTTTTCTTCAGCTATGTAACTCCAATTGCAAATAATTTAATATTACTGCAGGAATTTGGTACAACGGACTTCATTCTTCACTTAAAACATCATGAATTTCCATGATAATAATGTAACAATTCACATTGGCTATAATTTGTCGATAAAAGCTACCTATTCTTAAAATATAATTAGATCTTTTACTGTAAAAAGTAACAACTAGATCATTATTCCTCCCTATGGCAAGGATCTATCATTAAAAAAAAAACATTCTATTGTCTGTCCAACATCATGAAGACACAATGGATTCCTTATGGCCCCGTGCATTTCTTACGGGAGATCGGCGCGCGCTGTTGCCACTTTTGCATAAAAAAAAGACAGTTGGCAAAAATTAATTTCTAATACTTTTATCATACAGCAAAAGTAATTCCACACAGCATGGTGCAATTTAATCGATGTTAAATAATATCGTAATCGAAGGAAAAATAGGAAAGTGATACTTTCGAAAAAATCGGGAATAAGTTGCGGTTTTCTTTGAACCGATATATTTAGGTCTACCTTTCAAGAAACACGGTCTTTCTTTGTATCACTATCTGTCTCATTTTATTCACATTCCACCAATGCTATTACTTTTCCTGTTAAAAATTTTGGAGACAAATGCTGTAGCGAAATCTTTGGGAGTGCCGAGAATTTTCGGCAAAATGCATTGAGAAATGTAGTCGCTAGCTACTTTTCGTTATTTATACGTAGGAAAAAACTTGAAGCGAGAAAGTTTTTGAGAAAACACTGAATTTATTTTCTCTGGAAGTTTTAATCCTCTAACTTTATTGATAACCTTAAAAAACGAATTTATATTTCGAAGGTTACGCAGACCTCGGCGCGCGCGCCATTTACTCCAAGGCGGATATAAATCGATTCGCCTATTTTCCCGATTGCTTGTAATGTTCTCATTAACGTGATCACCAACAAGAATTCTCGTGATTGTACGTCCGTAAAAGTTCATTAGACATTTAGTGAACTTTCCGTTTTGTAGTATAAGCGTGTTTAAATAATCACTTTTTAATTAGGTTTGAAATTGCGTTAAATCACCGAAAAGAAAGCGAGGGAGCATATTTCAAGTAAAAAGCATCTTGGAAAAGGAGAAAAAATAACATATGAGGGACTATTGGGCATGTCTTACGAAACGATCTGGCTTACACTAACCTTAGCTGCCGAATACAGATTTACCCCTCGCTCTGGAAAAAACTTTTTCCGCATTTTCTCCCGTATGTCCAAAGTCATCTGTAAACACAGATGTGCTTTTTAAGCTCTTAAGTTCAAGTAATCCTTAGAAGAGTGTAAAGTGGTCCTCTTACGAAAGGCACGTTGGAAGGGCATGTCCTCTCTCGGAATAATACAGTTTAGAAGAAATAAATAAACTCGAATACAAGCCGATACGTGTAAGGCACATAATTCACTAAATGATTCGATCCTAACGACATGGAACTAAACGTTAATCAAGAAATAACGAAAATTAAGCTTTCTTTTACGGTGAATTACGGTGAAAAACAATTTGAATGTAAGCAATACGCCTTTCAAGTGCGGCCAATTCATTAAATCGAGAATTACGTCGTTTCATTCCCTCGTTGATTATATATTCTTTTCTTAAAGAATCGAAGAACATGGCGAAATAAGTATAAGGCATTTCCATTAAAAAGGGTTCCTCATCCCTGGTCTAACTCGTTTAGTCAGTCCAGAAAAATAACCATGTTCACATTCTATATGATCCCTTTATTTTGAACGAAAGACACAAGAACCAAATGATGGAATAAAACATTCTTGAGAAAAAGCAGCGTAAACCACTTTCTGGCCCTTGTCTTTAATGCTGAATCACATCAAACTGCGCCAAAAATAAAAACCAGTTCAAAACCCAACAGAGGAATTCATTGACCCGAAAAGGGGGCATGACCCATATCCGGAGATTTTATTCCCCTGTAAGGTCCTTGGTGATTTGCTTTCTGACGGTATTATCGTGGGTTATGTGCTACCACGATCATTTGATTCCAGTCCGAATTGTCTAACAAAGAAACTGGTTGCCATATGGCCGTTTCCGTCTTGGAAAAATTACGATCCACTTAAAACACATGAACAGAAAGAAAGAAGAAATTGGGATTGTCGTAGTAATCGAAACGGGATCGGGAATTTCATGACCAGCGAAAAAAAGAAGCAATATAAAATTCAATAAAGAGGACATATCAATTTCATGGATATGGCATTGAGTAATATGAAAGATTACGAGTAGTTTTGGAGTGTCAACGCGATTGCAATTGACGAAATATATTGCACTAATCGATATCGCCACAATTCCAACCACGACCAAAGAATGGAATATTAAATTAAGTAATGGACGGATTCGGGGAAATACGATTCAAGGCAAAGTAAGTGAGATTACTTAGAAGATAGAACGTTATTTTATAATAAAATAATAAAACATTGGCTTTCATGAAAACATAAGAGATTGGTGGACTGCTGAAAATCATCCAGAGAATTATAACCTTTCTTAAAATGCCATGAAAAATAGAGTACTTCAAACAATTCACGTTTTTTTATTCAAATGAAAACCACTTCGATTTGAGGAAAAATCATAAAAAAATGTCAAATACATACTTTTAATACGAAAACTAGATATATAAATTGAAGTCTCAAGAAGATAAAGCATTAAATTTAAATAAGAACGCTAAAATAATTTGAGATGTAACCGAGAGGTGAATCGAGAGAAAAGAAGATACAGATGAAATTAATATTGATGACTATAAAGTAAATAAGAGAACTATGAGAAAAATCTGAGCTCGCACCACACTGGGCACTGTATTAATTGAAGTACATTAACTTTTAATCGTAAAAAAATATTCGCTGAATAAATATAACTCTTTCGGCTATTTTTATTTATGGGATGAGTGAATTACATCTTAAAACTGGATACAAATACAAATTATAGCAAATAAACAATTAAAGAAAATCCAGAGGAAGAAAAAAATTGAGAATGCTACCTCATCTTTATTTAACCGAAAGAAATGCAAGACGAGGTAGACTTGCCTGAAGATGAGATAGCATCCTTGAAACCGGTAGTATTTTTAGTCTATGTATTTTTCTGTGGACGGGGCCAGTTTCTGTTTGCCTATGAATTAAACATGATTATGTTCCATTTAAGTATCGCTTAAGTTATTTCATTACAGAAAATCTATTTAATATCATCCATACTCATCTATACTTTCATTTTACTAATGCATCAAAACAACATATATCACGATTTTTTATAAATTTTCTTCCAGTATTTAAGCAACACTTATGTCAATAAAAATTATTCAAACTTGGATATTTCATTAAAAAACTATCAAATACGTAATTGTCACTGAGTTATAAAAGGTAATTTAACATATACTCGGATAGCTCATTGTATAAATTTTGTATAAATTCATTCCTCCGTCCATAAGATTGTAAATCGATACTTAGAGCTCAAAATGAGAATATGAATAAAATTACCATGTTTCCCGAAACCGATAAAATGCTGAATTTTACAATCCAAGCCTTTCTAAATTCCTACGGAAATTCCAGAGACCATGCGAGGAATTTGTCATTAAAGACATCCGACCTCGGGATAAAATATACTATGAAGATGTGTTTCTTTTAAACTCGATATCTGCGCACGTAAAAAAAAACTCATTTCAAAAACTTTCATGTGTTTCATCTTCCCAGGTAAATTTCCTTCTTAGTAAAAAACAAATAGCATACGTACGTTCTGATTAGTTAACATTCACTTAACTTTCGGCATACAACATTGATATTCTGGATACATTATAAATGCGCTTGATGGGTCGTTATATTATATAATAGAGCATTTAAATTTAGGAGCTGCTGAATGTTAGAATTACAAAAACTAACATTACAAACTTATTAAAATAGATTGTTTTTCCAGTTAGTCAAGTACATGATTGTTAATCGCACCAATGACGCAAACGATGCATAAATTCCTACCTTTTTTAAGGCAACCTATATATAATGTTTTGATCAGCTCTTTTAAGTATAACCTCGTAAACTAGGGTTAGTAGTATTAGTATTGTTAAAAGTGCTTCGACAGCTTAGGTCATTTCGCACCTAGGTACTAGAGTTAGTAAAATTACATTTCATCTGAAATTACATTTCTAGAAAAAATAACATTTCTAGAAAAAATAACATTTCTAGAAAAAATAACATTTCTAGAAAAAATAACATTTCTAGAAAAAATAACATTTCTTGAAATCTCGAGATAAAACATGGAAGTATTTTTAAAAGAAACACTATGAAAATCAAATTATAAGTACATCATCCTCAATGTAGCAACAAATTTATAGCTGAGTGAAATTTCCTATGAAATGATCATTTAATAATATACTTTCGTAATGACCCTTCGATATTTGATGTGCATGAATTATGAAAAAGTATCTGGGTTTCTAAATTATAATCGATTCCTATTGATAAATGCAATGTATATAAAAGGATATGTCATGAACCGAAATGAGAAGTGGTTGAAATTTTAGGGTTTTATTTCTTAAATTCGTCTTGAAAAATTCCGATTTCTGATACTGAAGAAGGCAAAGACCGTTATGTCAAAATAAATCAAACGCTTTGATCCAAAATACAATAGAGCGGAAACAAAACTATTCTGCGAACTCATGAATGCTAGGTTAGTGGATAACGAGATAGTGGTGAAGGAGTAAGGTATCTCCTTTGGGCTTCGATTAGCCTAGAATTAGTAATAGAGACGCTTGAGGTTTATCGGGCAGCTGTGCTTGTTTCGCTTCGGCTTAGAACCAACGTTAGTTAGCAAATACGCAACTTAAATCCACCACTGATAGTTAACCACGCGAGATTAGTTTATCCAACTCGATCCTCAAACGGGCATATTGAATTCCGACCGGTGATTAACCAGATGATAGGAACATCTGGTTTCTCACTATAATACAGGATTTAATGTTCCTTAGAATTTCTAGCGGGAAAATTTCAGATCTCCAAGCATCAAGCACACATTCAGGGGACTCCTAATTATCCGGGGATGGATTATCCGTTTTACGGATGAACAATCGCAAGCCAGAGTAAATGACTATTTATCTGCAATTTAATATACTCAGCAGAGCAATACTAGGGATAAAAATCGCAACAATTATTAATTAAAAATTTATAGATACTCTTTCACACAAGGAAAGTTGACTATGGACGTATAGGCGTGCACCTAGGAAAGGCTCCCCCTTTGTTGCCTACAGTCTCTCCTAAACGGCTAGAGAAAATGTTTCGCTCGATAGCAGAGTTGGTTAAAGCATCCACCCGGAAAGTGGAATATTCCAGGTTACAGTTGGTCCTGTCACTTTTATCATGTTTATTTTTCCGCGCATGTTCTTTATAAAAAAAATATTTATTCCATCAGTAATCCTTCATTCGAAATTTATTGAAATAAATTCATCACGCCCTCTGATTTATTTACTCAATTTAAACGACGAAAATATGCAGCGACTAGAAGTAATTTTAAAAGCGCTTCAAGAGCTTAGGACATTTCACACGTGAAGCCCCCACCGGGAATCGAACCCGCAAACTCTTTCATCGAAGTCGAAGCCTTACCCGGATTGCTATACAAAAGCTTCTACGCTAAAATTACATACCTATATCAGTACTTGGGGGTAAGAGTGTTTTTTTTACTAAAGAATTGCTTGAGATACACGTTTAGGACAGAAATTTTCCAGGGAATTTTATTTCTCAACCTGCTCGAAAAACTAAGTCTGCTCCATAACTTTGAATGCAATATATAGAGTCGCTCACACAAAAACTTCCGAGGAGAGGAATCCCCAAACTCCTCTCCATCAGAAATCCTCCATTTTTTGTTCCTCCTAACGGTTAAACCCTTAGAAACATAAATTGGAGCCATTCCGCTTCCTCGAGGTCATAAGATCATCCGAACCACGCCCCTTTCCTAATGAATTTACCACGCGAGCGGCGATCAAATTCCTAGAGCTCTCCATTCTGCGTAAAGATATGGCCTCATTCGGAATTTAATGCTTCTTGGAGAAGGGAGTCAGGGAAAACAATCATCCAGGGTCACACCATCTAGATTCCGGACGCATCTCGGTTGTTGTCATTGGAAACGAGGCCGTAGGAATTAATTAATTGATGCCCACCCCATAGGAATTTAACGTGATATCTGTCGTGACCTCTAATTACGCCTCCCGACTCCTCTACATGCATTTCCCGAGTGAAACTACAGCACGCGTACAACTCCGAGAGGCGTCTGCTTTTTTAAAGGGACGGATGAGAGCCCTCCAAAATAGTCTCGCTTATCAGCGTGCCGCCACCTCGCGTTTTAACTCCACTTAACCGCTTTTCGAATCGTATGGCTTTTTATGTCGCGTCGCTTTGACACGAGAGGCGCCACTGTATGTGACAGCGTGTTGCTAAATTGAATCCTCCGCTCGAGTTGTCGCTAACCTTTTGTGCACACTAACTCATTCATAACATCGTGAGCGCTCTGGGCAATTCCACGTTGGGGGTGTCGAATTTCTCGAGAAAATCCTCAAATTTTTATTTTTAGTGTCAAACGAAAAGGATGTATCAGATACGATTCGCGGAGGTAAAATGAAAGCTAAGTACGGAAAGGTTATCGAAGAAAATAAAATAATAGAAGGAGCCTATAAGAACCTTAAACAACTAAACTATAAAAATCGAATATTTAAGGCAGTCATAACCATCACGAATACCTGATGATGACGACCAATCGCCCTCCCTGGGCGGTTGATTCCTGCAAATGAAAGAACATTTGAGAAAAACCTAAGAGTGTTAAGATCTAGCTATATTGTTATTTTAACTGCAAATATTGTATTGATGTTATTGTAGCTACGAGACAGGGATATTGCTGTATTGGGATGTAAATTAGTGTGAGATTTGAATTTATAACGAAATTGATGCATAAATTGATATAAATTTAATTTTTAGTGATGTGTAAGAAATTTGTATTGATACCTCTGTATATTTTGTATGTTTATGAATACCTCGCTCTAATTTAATGTAATGAAAGGTAATTTAATGTAACGTGTTTTAGCTTGTAAAGTTCTTGCCACCTTGCTTGTGGCCTATCAGGAAGGTTTCAATAATAATAATNTTGATTCTAATGAACTGCACAATACCTAAATTTCCTTTCCACAACATTAGACTTTCATCTATAGCCAAATTTTGATTTGGGGTGTACACTTCACTGAATTTTTGATTCACATAGTCAAACACCGGTTGTATTTTGAACAATTTTTTGTTTGGGCCTGGAGGAACATTTAAATTATCCACAAAATGCAAAAACTTCAACAACAATACTAACCTATTATAAGTCATAATTTTTCGAAAAGATGGGGTTTCAAATAAAGAATTACGGGTATAATAAGAACTCATTTCAGGTTTCCAAATGATGTCCATCATTAGGAAATAGGCTAACAAAATCCTGATTTCAGCTGAAGATGTGTTTCTCCATTGACGCAATCTTGAATATTTCAATAATATTTTATTGGAGAGTTGTTGTTCAGCATACCTGTTGGTTTCAGTTGCAATCATTTCCACCAGTTGCTCATCGAAATATAACTTGAACAACTCCAGAGAGTCATTCGCATCTTTCACTTGTACGTTCAGACCAGGTTTTCCTGAAAACTGGTATTTTGAAATGCACGATGCGCGATCACTCCACTGTAAGTCCTTTGGATTTCGGAATTTTGGCTGTTCTCCCTGCTCCTGGAGAGTTTCTTCAAAGGCTTCAACTTCAGACAATTCTGAATCACTGACTGAGGTATCACACTCTCGGATATTTTCGGAATAATCTATTGCATATTCCTCATCACTTTCTTCACTTTCTTTATCTAATAAGGAAAGTATTGACTCCTTACATAGTTTACGTTTACTGTATTGGGATGTAAATTAGTGTGAGATTTGAATTTATAACGAAATTGATGCATAAATTGATATACATTTAATTTTTAGTGATGTGTAAGAAATTTGTATTGATACTGTATATTTTGTTTGTATAATATTGAATACTTCGCCCTAGTGTTATGTAATGTAAGGTAATTTAAAGTAATGTATTTTAACATGTAATGACCTTGCCACCTGGCTTATGGCCTATCAGCAAGGTTTCAATAATAATAATAATAATGAATAACCGGTCGTTCGAGTAAAATTTCCTGTAGAACAAATATATCTATTTTATTTGCTGTGATAACAGACTTCTATAGCATCAGGACTCAATATTTACCAAGTTATGGACGTCTATATGAAGAAGAAAATGAACAAACAATGAAAACGGGAATGATTGAGGAATCAGAAAGCATGGAGAAATAAACAAACAGAAGCGAACACAAGGACAAAGAAAGCAATCAACAAACCTACATGGTATGCCCAGAAGAAAGGACAACACAAGAACAAATCAAAACAAAGAAAGAACGCAGGGAAGAGTCAGCTAAGATAAATAGTTGGCTCGATAAACCTAGAAAAGATGAAATTCAAATGAAAACACCAGAGACCAATGACAGATGCCTCCGGCAACGGAAAGGACAAATACAAGAAAGAATGAAGGGAGCGAGCGAATATCATGAATAGGCGACATGAGAACCGCCAAGATAACACGGTATGTCAGAAGGAAACAAAAACATAGGTTATCAATGGAAAAGGTCGGATCACCTAGACCGTTATCGGGTATTATCAGTAAGAAGAGGCAGAACTGCGCCCAACGAAGAAACAGGAAAGAAAAAAAATCGATTAATTGTCGTTGGATTGGAAATCATACGGAAAAGAGAGGAATCAATTCCAGTTGAACGTTTTGCTTAACTAAATTTATTTATTTATTTATTTGAAGATACTCTGCGAATTGGCCATCAGGCCAGGTGGCAGAGGTGGAGGGAAATATAGCAATTGAACATTGGATTGCCTGGCATTCGCCCAAGGACGGGCCAAGGACTAAATTCATGCCTCGAAACTCGATTTCACTAATCTACATCCCAGCGTTAATCTTTTTCGAAATTATCGTGCTCAAATTAAATTTAGCTTTAATTTATATCGGAATAATTTGAAATTTTACATCTCTTAACAAAGAACATGCACGTACCACCTCGTTGCTGACTCTCGATTTACGCAGTTCCGAGCAATAAAAGTTATTCAAAGTATGAATCGCTAAATTTTTGCAGTGAGTTTTCATACTCATTCTTACAATCAGTTGTATTTCTGTTTGTCTTTATAGCCTCGTATAATTAAGTATTACTTTCCGAATTTTGATAGCATTTTACCGACTTCGTAAGATTCTTGATTAAGTACTTTTTCTAATCCATTATCATGTGTTTTTTTTTTACATTTTGTTGCATTCCCATGTTGTACCAAAGTACAAATGTTCCACTTTGGATTTTACTCCAAAAACTCTTCTACCATTTATTTTTTTACTCTATAGCTTTTAAAATTATGTTCATTCTTGGAGTCTATCAACGTTTGTTGTTAAATGAAATGAGATACTTTTTATTCCCCTTCCCTCTAGAATAAAGACATAAGTGATGTGTTTAGTTTATAATTTTGATAGATTTTTCACTGATTTCTGAATACTTTTTGTTAATAAAAACACAAATAATATTTTTACTAACTTTTCGCCGCTTCACTGAATGGAAATCGATGTGGTGCCCTTGATATATTTAGTATTGTTGATGAATATTCAGGATAATGATTTGTATCTTTAAGTGTAGTTTGATTAAGTGACAATGCACCGTAGGCAGAGGGGTGTTAAGGATAAGTTAAAATTAAAATAATATAGCTATATTAGTTATATAATGTGTAATAGGTTGAAAGGTGTGAATTTTAATATTTATTTAGTATTTTAATAGTTTTAATGGACGTTGGCAAATATGTGATAATGTTGCCACCTGTATTTTGTTTACTTGCTATTTATTCATATAATAATAACAAGTTTTTATCTACTTTTATTTATCGACACGGTACTAAAACCAAATTTTTAGAGAAATATTTTTCAAAATGAGGAATATTTTCTTCTGGAAAAGACGGAGGAGACTTTTGGAGTTGGAGTCGCACTTGGAGTCGCACTTGGAGTCGCACTTGGAGTGTGAAACACATACTAGATTCCAAGTTCATCTCTTTTGAATGCAAATATAGTTACGAAACAGTGGATACACTAAAATTAATCTTAGTAAGTGATATTTGTTTTGCTTTCTGAGCTTTCTAAAATTTTAGTTTTGCTTTCTGAGCTACCTGACGATGACGTGAATACTTCGAAACCTGGTCTTGCGAAATAAATAGTACAAATTACATCACTGAATTTTATTATGTAGTAGTTACACTTTTATTCTGAGCTCCGAGAATCATACCATACTTTTATTTCCAACGAGTAATCTGGGAAATGTACGATCGAAATAGTTCCGTTAAATATTTCCATCGATCTGAAATTTTGATCAGGGCCGGTCGTCCATCACGGCATCTGTTGCAGATGAAAATCACCTGAGGAGTTTTGAAACCGACCCAAAAGTGGTCTGTAGTGCTGCGGTGGAAAAGTGGAGCGTAATTCATATGCAAGCCATTCCCGGAGGACGTGCTTTCCCTTATTTCACCAAACCATCGCTCCAGTTCTCTTAGCGAGATTGGTTTTTCTAGGAAATGGAGTTCCTTCATAATCCTGAAAAACGGAACCTGGGGCGGAAGAGTAAAAACTTCCACTTAATCATGTGTGAAACCGGTTTTCTTTCTCTCGCGCTTCCATGTACTCGGTGTGTGTTGCTCCTTCACTCTCTCAAAAGCAAAACAAATCGTCCTTGTTGAAAACTATTGAGCAAATATGAGCCTAACGCAGCGAGTTGCCAACTGCGGGATTTAAGGTACTAAAGAAATCTATCTATTCGTGTCCATACTTTCACAAATCTAATTTTAAAATGGGTCCTGGGGAACGTAGATTAGCTCAGTGCATCTCTCCTACTAGTGGATTGCCCTTTGACATTCAACTGGGGAAATCATCTGAATGTACCTCTGGTGCGACATGATTCGTATTCTCAGGAAATTATAGTAGTATATCTTCGTAAGTAGTCAACCAAAGCATGTCCACCGTCTACATCATGGGGAAAATATTTTATACTTGTGTTCTTTAAGAACGGATGAGGAAGATTGGCATTTTAAAGACAGGTGATCGCTATTAAAACTAAGTAACATAATTGCATTATTAATTGTTTATTTCAAGAACAATTTACCTAAGAACATCTCTCTCAAAATTCGTCATGCAATTTATACTACCGTTTCTACGCTTAAAAAATGATAATCCTGCAATTCTTATGTAAATTAAGTGAGAATATTTTTTTTTAAATATTTGGAAAGCGGCATAAAAATTAAAAATTGAAAACATAACGTAATCACCTATTTATGAGCTAGGTGATCATTTCTTACGATGATCTTTTTAATGATGCTTGAAACTAAAGTAATTCAATATCGATCGTACCCTGAAGGATGGAAATGAAATACTTCGTATTTTCTTTTCAGGGCCTTAGTCTGTCTGTAAATTCATTAGCCCGATTCTGATGGGAAACTCGTTCCCTACTAAATTAGCCACCAAAATCATTGGAAAGGGAATGAGAGAGTAGGTGATATGTAGAGATAGTTTGCTCTTGCTTTCCAATATACGGCCGGAAAGTTTTAAGTGGAAAATTCCACTTAAGTGCAGGGCAATGACCCTTTAATTAATAATTTAATTTTTTTAAATTTCTTTGATTAAACATTCAACGAGGAAAGACAATTATAATTACTATTATTCATCAGAGTCATACCACAGTAGCTTTCATATCAAAACAGCCATGAACAAGACTGACACAAAGGTAAATGGAAGTTAATTTTCTTCAATTCTCTCCCCGGAGACTAATGGAAAATATTCCATTCATCAAGATATGGTAGCAGAAACTCGATGCGTTTAAGAGAGCTAAAATTGATGTCTATTTCAAGGAGATAGATCTAAGCAGTTGTATTCTGTCACTCTTTAGAACAAAATTTCAAACATTGGATCATCTAAGCTGTTGAAGGTATTACAAAAAATAATACGTAATAAATAAAATGCGACTGATAGATCCACCTATTAACGTATAACTCAAACGAGGAATTAACGATTCGTACATCAAATTTCAAAGAATAACCCTGAAATCGAGTTACATAATCAGGCAAATTTTCTGTATATGTGATGTTAAAATCAAATCTAGAATCAGATAGGACGAAATATTTTTATTTTTTAATCCAGGAAAAAATTCTATTAGCCATAAAATCGTGATAAAATCTTTTCAACGAGATAAACTTTTTAGAAATTTAATTCATCTTTAAGGGGATACAATATTTACAGATATTTCTGAGGGATATTGATTGAATGGCACCTGACTGCTATTATGCATTTGACCGGATGAATGGGTAAGGGCATACAAAAAAACAAAACCGAAATAGGAGAATAAGATTTATGGCGGATTTTAGATCACGTGACTAATGAACTCAATTCTAGGAGTGCACACAGATCCGATGCTTTACCGGTGAAAGTTGCTCAGGAAATCTCCTCGGACCGGGAGTCCGAGGTCCGAGGGAGACCGGGAGTGTTTAACCGGGTGAGTGCGTTGGATAGATCCGACGTTTCGGCAACAACATCTGTTGCCATTTTCTAGGATCTTTGAACTCACCTGAGAAAACTTCCTGAGTAATACTACGGGTTTTAGACCCAGATCATACTCCTGAAAGGCTTGTAAACATTTCCGAGAATCATCGATGTGCGAAAATTATTTAAATAAAATGTTTACGAATTAGAATATTTCACTGCGCGTCAGACAAAGAAGTTACTAACCAACATTGGAGCTCTTGTAAAACTGTGGAGAACAAAACGATGAGTACTTCAGCAGAGGGAACATGATGGATGAGAAATACATCCACGAGGGTGTATATTTAAAGGTGAATGTACTCGATTAGTAAATATGAGAATTTAGCTGATCTAAGCATGGGTGGATTGAATTATTTTACTGTTAAGGCATAATTTATAGAACTATAAAACATAGCTTGTAAAGAGATACAACGACAACCTTTTCCTGGAGAATCAACTGAATGAAGGTCACTTGCTGGCGGTAAGAGAAGTTCCAAACGTGATTCAGAACGCAAAGGCGGCTAGCTGCCTGTAGATGCGTTGGCTGGAATCTCATTTTTCTTTCAAGCGCCGAACCGCAAGAACTATTGTTGAGACACGTCCGTGTTTATGGACTTAGAAAGGGTGTCAGCTCGCATTATGTAACTCAATGTCTGCATAAACACTCTTCAAGAGTCCATGCATGCGCAATGTATATTTTTTCAGAGCTTCCGGCAAAACTCGAGCAGTTTTTCTTTCTGTAGAAAGCAAAAAGGAATGCTAGCACATCTAAGATTATATTGTACTCTTATAATAGTATGTACGTAGATCCAAGTTTAAGTACATACGAGTAGAATCGGCAACTAATTGCTATATACCTTCATAAACAAGTGAATAAAATTGCTCTCCGTTATGAAGGTAAAAAAAATCCCTTATGAGAACTTGTGTCTAAATATAAGTCCCAGAAATATTCCTCTTAAGAAATTTCTTGCAGGTACGATTTCTTTTCTTTCTCTAAAGGCATTAATCGTTTTATCTGAAACATAGGCACTTTAGCTGGAACGTATTTGAAATCTTTTCTTTGATATCCCTTCATAGCTGATAAGCAGTTAAAAAAGGGAAGCAGCTTTTTGGGAGTAACACTTTAAGAAACGTAATTACTTCCTTCTAGAAGTTGTATAACAATAAATAATAACGGTCGGATAGTACCCAATTTTGAAGAGGCGGCACTCTCACCAATTCAACGCCTAATAAACACCAATTAAACGAGTTACTTCATTTTACGTGTTTTTGGCTACCTAGTGAATAAATCATAGGATATAAAACCTCAGAAACCTAAAAAAACAGATTTTTGCAAATTAGAGGCTGACAAATCAAGGAAATTACTGCAAACGACTATCCTTACGTACATAGATTTAGATTTGTACCCCGCAAACCGCCAGTGGCGTATGGCAAGGGGGTGTAATAACAACTTACTTAATCTACCCCATTAGATTATCTGATGCTATTCGGAAATTACGTACATACATTAAGGGATTCACCTCATATAATTAAAGAATCGCGCTTTTGCGTTTTTTTATATCGGATAGAATGCTTGATGAAGATAAATGACCAAATATTTTTACCCGAATGACAATTTAAATAAGGAAAGATATAAAATTAAATATATCAATCGATCATTGATGGGTTTTAATAAAATATTTGCTAATTCATTTCCAAGTATATTACTATTGACTTCGAGATACGTTTTAAAATTAATCGAACTAAAAATTTTAACCGAATTAATTAAAACTATGAATTGATAGCTCTACTGGGAGTTTTTGCTAGTATCTATAAATTGCAATTCATCACTGCCATATATAATAACCACTCGTATAATTTAATTAATCTCATTTATTAAACTCAATCCCACAAAAGGTGGATATTTTGAGGAAAAATTTGTTCCGTATGTCTGTGCAAATAAGAGGCTGATGAATCAAGGACATTACTGCAAACGGATATACAGACGGACGTCTATGAATAATTGAGCAGTACATAGAGTTGAATATTACTTAAAGTGAGCTAAATTATGACAGATAATCCGAGCAAGAGTTGCGATGTTTCCAAAAACAGCAAAACAAAGGAAAATGTCTACATTTCAGGAACAGCGAAAAACTTACTTATACAATTTGTCTCGTACAGCAACATCGCTTGCAAAATTAATTTCATTATCTCGCTAACTTTTCAGTTACGCCTCCCCTTTCCTTCTCGCTTGGTTCCTTCTAGCCATATTTACACGACTAAAGAAGAAAAGGAGGAATATATAACGAGTATCTTATCAGAGAAACTTCGTCTTCGCTGGAACCTTTATTCCATCCAATCAGATAAAAAAATCCTCCGAGACATTAAAGAAATAAAATCCAGATGGTGTCCCCATTTTCTTTTTTCATCGTGCATAAAAAAACAAGAAATGGTTAAATGGCCGCTGGAATTAGGCGTGCCTTTATCTTAAGGATAAACTCAATAGCGGTAGGAAATAAAGGCAGATAGAACACGTTTTTTCTATTGCAGAAGTTAACGATTGCGAAATATCAGAAGTTTGCATCGCCGTTAGAGAAAGAAAACGAGTTGGCTGGCGAGATACTGTCTTCCTCTCCTCGAAGATAAAGGAGCTTTTTATGGAAATTAAGTAACAATGAAATGTAGATTAGAACACATTATCTTTTAACAGTGCGATATCTTATTAAGACCATGATATCGATCTTCAAGTGTTTTTATGTTAAGGGATTCACCATTTATAATTTAAGAATCGCGCTTCTGTTTTTTCTTAATATCGGGTAAAATTCCTGATAAAGTTAAACGACGAAACATTTACAAATGAATGACAATTTTAATCAGGAAAGATATTTAAGTTAATTTATCAATCGATCATTGATAAGGGTGGGAGGCTTTGGTTCGAGTACCAGTCATGTCGCGAACTTTCACTTCTGTTTATCGTTGGGATTCATTAATTGGTTTAAATATAGAATTTATTAAATCGTGTCCAGGTTTATAACCATTAACTTTAGGATGTACGATTTAAAAGTTGGATGCTATGAAAAATCGATTCATAATAAAGTGCAACAGTTTCCTTTATATTTTGTTAGATATTCATTAATGGTTGTTCTCGTGCAGACGGTTGCATCTAGAGAAAATGAGCATCTTAATTTTAATATAATGCCGTTAATGTTAATCAAACACAGTTTCTCGAGAGAGAGAATTCTATAAGGACTTAGTACCGTAACCACTAACCCTAAATATTTAAATGAAAGAAAGATGATCATCAAATAATATTTTCTTTTTCCATCTTAATTCGTCGTAAATCTTGTACTTAAGCGGCATAATTCCATTCAGGTTCAAAGGAGAACCTAATAATAACAACATGCGTATCAAAATTTATCTATTTTCGTAAAAAAAGGGAAGGAGCATCTTAGAATATCAAGACGTGCATGGAATCTTGGAAACTAGTCATGCTGACAAACTGCTTAACACAACAGTAAATTCAAATAAATGCTCACTCTGTAAACAAGAGAGTCTATTGAGATGAACAAACCTGCGTTCAGTATAAGTATCAATGGCACGAAGAGAAAATGTGGGGAAAATAACCTTAGAGCATTATCATTAACACTCTGAAATTTTATCACGAAAGAAGCATCCTCTGATTCTCTTTAATCACAATTGGAGATTCGGTCTCCTCAAACCACGAATCTCAATCAACAACGGCTTCTGTACGTTCGAAGAAGGAATATAATTTCTTAAAACAAATCGCTCCGTAACAATGAAATATCACAGCTACAAGCAAAGTTGATACTGTATCAGAGAGACGTAAGGCAAAGCTTCTATTTGGATTGATGAATTGTAAACCCTCCATTCATATTTACAGCTTGGTAATTAGATTGAACCACAATTTCAGTTGCTCCCGTGTACGTTTGCACGCTTCTACAAACTCCTGAGCACAGCCGGCGGGCCTTAAAGTTTTCTTTTTTAAAAGATAGCTAGATACAGAATGATAGAAAAATTCGCTGTATCATAGATGATAAAAATGACATCAAAAGGATATACGAATATAAAAGAAAACTCGAGTGAACGGTACATTAAAAGTTAATAACGAGCGATGGGGAAAGAAAGGAATGTCTCTGACTTGGAGATGCAACAACGCGAAAGTATTATTTCTCTCAGTCTAAGATTATCCTCGACTTTCGTCATAAAAAAGATTGTTTAAAACTTGCACTTTATCAAATATGACGCAACTTAAAACTTTTCTGTCTCACTTTATCTCTGCTCCTTTGCGACGAAAAACTATTTCCGTGTTTCGCTTGAGATAAATAAATTTTCTTGAAAAAACAAGTGTACGCTGATTTGGCAGAAATGACGGCTCCAACTGTAGCAAGTATTGGCTTCTTTCGAGCATGAATATTGTCTCATTCTTTAGAAATTCGAATTAAAACGCTTTTAATTTCTGAAAATTATCGATACTTATACAGAAAAAATCTGAATTAATCCCAGTCATTTTCAGTGTTGTTTTCTGAGGTCACTTGAGAACCATTCCATATATAATATAACATACAAAAGATTTAAATGAGAAAGATAAAAGAATCGATAGAGGACGGCTAGACTCCGTGTAACTCACTTAAATATAGAAATTTATATAAATTTTTATTTTTGAGAAATAGCTAAAACAAAATTTTCCAAAAAAAAGGAATATTTGGCACTCAAATTCAACACTTCATAACAGATTGGAAATCGATTTAATACTCCTAATCCAAGTCTTGAAGTAATATTGCTCGGTATGAAATTTTGAGCAAATAAATGTATAACACAACACTTTTAATTCAAAGAAAGAGTATGATAAAAAAATAATTTATCTAAGAAGTAAGGAACGTTAATCATTACCAAAGAGAATGCTACTTTTTATCAATGTTATAAATCAGTGGAAGAATTGTGGTTACTGTTGAAGAACTAAGTATAAAAGTACTTCTGGGAAAAGCCTGGGTAAAGCTATTGTGGGATAGGCAACAATTTATTTCCGTTTGCTGCGTTTTATTCTAATTTCATTATTTACAATACAATTTCCGATGATTTATTTCTAAGGACGGACGGTTTCCAGTGTTGTCACAGCCTTTCGGAATCCTTATAACCAAAATTTATTTTAAAGATAGGATGGGGGCTTATGGAGAAACGTATTGCTTTGGCTAAAGATAAAACATCCTTATTTAAGAAAATAGTAACTTATGGAAAGAATAACTCATTGAGAATATAATTTAAATTATTAGTTTAAATCCAATTCCAAAAAAATACTAAGTCATAGTAAATTATTTAACTTATAAGAGGTTGTAACTAATAAATCGCAAAAATTAGTTGGTAACGTTTACGTAATCTAAAATGTGCTTTTGATAATAGGTAAAGCATGGTTAATAATAGTTAAATTACGGTAAATTACGAATAATAGCCGAAATATGCTATGTAAAGTGTAACAATAATTTACTTATAAGTATGGTTATAAGTCAAATATAATCATAAATTTTCATCGAATTAACCAAAACTTCAAATCGGTCAAATACTGGGAGATTTTGCTGGTATCCATAAATTGCGATTCATCACAGCCTACCCTAATAACTTCTCGTATAATTTAATTAATCATATGGATAAATGCTCAATTCCACAAAGGATGGGATATTTTGATGACAAATTGTGATTAGACTATAATGACTAATTAGACTAGCGCTAAAATGGTGATTAGACTGCACATCCTGTTATAGTAGTAAGGAAAGACTTTAGAAGCGAATTAAATATTTAAAACGTCCTGCTACAACTCCTCTTCCAATCTTTCCGTTATATTACAACGTTTGCTTGTATTTTCTTGTTTTTACGTTAATATGTTAAAAGCACTAAAGAAAGACCCTGGTGATCGATTCTAAAGGAAGAACCCTTCTGTTCGTGGGGGGTAAGCCTCGTGTGATGGGTGTGCCTCACATGTGAGCTGTGGGGATGGAAGGACGGGGATGTAGAGCCATGCTGTACACGACCGTCGTCTCGAAGGGCAGGTTAATGCAAGCGAATAGCTGCACGCTGTCCATGTCTTCATGCAAATCCTCGTGCGGGAGCTCCCGTCCTTTTTGCGTCCACAGAGCGATGGAAGACGATCCGGTCAGAGCATTTTAAAAAGGAAACTGATATCAGGGAAACAATTCTCACGTGTCAGGGCCTACTGCTTTGGGGTTAACAAAAGTCGATGAATAAAAACAAGGAGAAAAATCATGTGATAAAGTTGTGGCAAAGTTAAGCGACGCTTATCATTTTTCCTGCTATAAAGTCTAAGGATTAGAAACATTGTAGAACATGACGGTAATCCGCAAGCGTCGTTTAAAGAATACGGAGCATGTCGGAAACTCCGAAGGCCTAAGGCAAGAAAACTTTCGGACTTTTGGTGTGGTAAAGTTAAGTAAGAAAACATGTTTGTATCGTCTGAAAATGTAATCATGAGGCTGAAGTCTAGTTTTGAATTACTAAAATTCCACCGAAATTCAGCTTTTATTCATTTCGGGTGCGCTTCATTTACAGGGAGAAACTATGAGATGCATATAAATCGCCTCTCTTCCAGAACCAAGAATTAAAGAGTAAGTAAAGCTGTTCTTTGAATCTACGTTTCCTAAACGGAAATCTTCTGGCGAAATAAAGGTACATATGCCATGCTCTGAATCGCGTGGAACTATTTGGCCAATTTTGTTCATGAAATATGGATAAAATCCTTTTTCCGGGCGGAAACGTAAGCGTAGTCGGACGAAACTACTTTTCCCGAAGGACAGTATTACCGGAACATTGACATGCATTCATATTTAAAACTTTGTCTTTTTACTTTGAATATGTACAGACGTGCTCACTTGGTACTTATCAGGTTTCGCAGGTTATAATTAAAGTGTTAGTCTAGATATTACACGGTAGCCTAAGATAAAATCAGATTTCGTAGTTTACTAATAGTAATTAATGCAAAACTAAGTCAAATTGAATTTTGGAATGGAGTTTATTAACCTTGTATTTAACTATTCTAGTTCACCATTCTCTTGCAAGGGCTCTATTTTGAAATTTTCGTTAATTAATTTCAGGAAAAGGTTAGTTAAACGAAATGTATAGTATGATTTTATTATTTTTTAAGCAGGATCATCCCGCGAGGATAGTCTTCAAGCGTGAAATATTCGTTAGATAGCCTGTTACCCAAAACACAAATGAATAAGGAAAATTTTACTTGGGAAATAACTACCCAAGTATGAGGAGTAACTAATTGTAATTAACAACGTTACGCTAAAAGCAAGGAAGATGTAGTTAGCGAAGAAATAAATAATCAGCTCAAGGTTAGCGGAGTAATATTCCATAAGGCAGAATAAGCTCAAATAGGAGAGAAGATCCTCGATAGCATAGATGTCTATATTCTCCGTTGGTGAGAATTGGAGATGGCGTACTAGCACGACGCTAGAACTAATTGTAGTAATGCGCCCCACATGCAACGGGTCGCGCTAATTATATGTTACTGGTGTATACGAACTGCTAGAGACATCGACACCTTCGGTAGAGGAAGTGCTAAGTATCTATTTACAGAAAGAATAATAGTAGGAATTCTAACCATAGGTTAAAATGACAGAAATTCAACCAATTACGAGTATTTTTTAAGCTGAATTTTAGACATTAGATAATTAGAATATATTATGCATAATGTAACCAAAAATTTCAAGCAGATTTTATTCTCCGTTTCAGTATGGTTAGTTGGGCTTGTGGGGTCAATTTTCTCACGGTGAGAAACCGAAACTTTTCAAATTATGAAATGGGTTAAACCGGGACATTGCCTTACACTTAGTCTGACAGTTTATTGCGAGTTCATTTCATCTGTTTTAGGATACTCTAGGTGTGCGCAACGTCACTAATTAATGTAATATTAGAGTTTGAATGATATCTATCAATGAAGTCTTGCACAATGTTACCTCGGTTTCTCGTAAAAAAGAATTACGTCCGGGAAAATCCAGGAAGAATGCCTTTGTGTAAGGAAAACCATACCATGAACGAGAACTAGAAGTATATATATATTATATATACTTGAAGTATATATAAATTCCACTATAATGAATCACAGTTTTTCTACGGGGATTGTATGAATTCTATTAGAAATCATTGAAAAGGAAGCATTCTGTAATCGGTATAATTGTCACTACACAAGGAATAAGATCACTAATACGAAAAAGAAATACGTGATTGCATGAACGATTGATAAATTCTTAATATTATGCCGGAGGAATACTTATTATATGGATAAGTTCAACGAAATACCGACTAAATGATAATGGACTTCATAATTTGTAAGGAAGCTTAAAAAATATCGTTTCCGATAAATTTCTTCTTTCGTCCCATTTTTGAGATCAGGTGCTGTTTCGCAAAAGAGTACCTCTTGATAACCGTTGGATATTGCCCGCTCCGATTAAAGATGCGTGAGTTAACAACGGAAGCCTTCAACATCAACTTACTTTTAATACTGCGTGAGGAGCTCCCAAGGAAATTGCGAACTGAATGACGAGTCTCGAGGATGCCCGTTATGGCGTTATCGCTGAAACTTCGTACTTCCACTAAGTAGTTCGCCTTATGAAGACGTTCAAAGTTGTTAAGAGACTGTCTTATCAAAAGGAGGGGAACTCAACAAAGACTCTTCCCATTCCCGTTGTTATCTTGTTTCGTATTTTAAGTATGTTATGTTCTGAACGATAGGAACGTCGCCCTGATATTTGAGTTTTAGATCGCCACAGGTTCTTAATTAACCCCAACCTATTTCTTCCAAACCGTATTAATAAAAGAGTCATTCTGCATTTACCTCCTTTCATTTCATTGGAAATTTCCGAAAACGAATTTTATCTGCCCTTGAACGGCAACTCAAGAAACCCGTATAGAGAGAGAATCTGCGTCGACCCTTAGCATTTCATCTTCAGTTACATTAAATTTCTCTCCTGAGCAAAGCAAGATTTTCTTCCTTTCAAGAAATAAACTCCATTTTCCTCTACCTTGAAGAATATTAACGGTTTGAAAACGACCAGTTAATTTTCAAGGATAAGAGACCGCCAAAATGTCTTTGCAAGATAACTTAAAGGGGAAAACTACTCAAAACATAAGCAATTCATTGATTAACATTGACAAATACAGACCTTTTCCTTGCGCCGAAATATAATTAACTTAAAGGGTTTGGAAAATATTAGCAAATATTTACTATTGTAAAACACTTCAGTAATATATTTACTTGACTAATTCAGTACACACATTTTTCAATATTTTGTTCGCTTAGTTTGTTTAGTAGTCATCGCTCTAGAAAAACAATTTGTAGTAAATAGTAAATAATAAATTCTTCTCATATGTATATTATAATTCTCTGACGGGTTTCAACATCAAAATTAAAAATCAGTTTAGGCTATTAATAATTCCCCCTCTAACAACCCCTTGTGTGCGATTTACGAGAGAAGAATGTTTAAAAGTAAAACCCTGGTGAAATCGATTCATTGGATGAAACTTGCGTTAAAGACAAGAAACTGGAAACAGAGTAATTAGAACCTTTCTTAAGTTTTTAGAGGTTGCATGATTTATTTTCTTAAGACCGTAATTCCGAGAGTTTACTTATCTCCGACACGCAGTAATCAATCCCGCCTTCCTATTTTCCCATCTCAATCGTAAAACTTTCACGACTAGTTAAATTTCTAACAGAAAGAATTCTTCATTTTAAATATTCTTAAAGTGCACCAGAATATAATGCATTTTATGACACGGATGCATTAAAATATATGGCCATTTTGGTGATTACAACATGGCTATCTTGATTCTGAAATAAAAAAATAATTCATGGGTCAACAGGCCATATAGGATTCTATAGCATGCAAGCCGCTATATTATTTATAACATGTTTATTCATAGAAAACAGAGTAGATTTATTTATGAAACGCAGAACATATTTTTCATGGTAATCTGTGCTCTATTATGAGGTGAATCGGAAGAATTCACATGCACATTGCTTCATAATACGTTTATTTAATAATTAACTAGCTTTTTTGCTTCATGATACACTGGCAATTTACGTAGGATATGTCGTTGATTTTTATATTTATGAGACCATTATGTGTTTGGATGGGCTAAGTTACAAGAAAAATCTCCTGCGTACGTTCATTGCTTTTTCGCGACCTACAATGTACTATTTGTATGAAAATAAGACTACTATTAACGGGTGAAAGAGAGACCATTACTGATACATTACTGATAAATTTAGGCTAGAAATAAACAAAGGAATAAAGAAGTAAAATAATTTTACTTTAACGAATATGAGAATAACGTATCCTACCACAGTATAGCGTGTGCACTATATTATGATACTTGTATAAATAAAACTGTTTAACTACTCGATTCAGTGTGAAAGGTCGAAACTGTGAGTGTTTAATAATCAAAAGATGATATCCATTTTAGCAAAAGAGCTTCTTCGTATTACAATAAAGAAAATGAAAATTGAAAAATTTCAATTTTCATGTCGACCCAAAGGGGACACCAGTGGTTAAAAGAAAGCTTGTATGTTCCACGACACATTTCATTAACTGTAGATTTATTTTATTATGCGGGGCCCTCACTAAAATCCATACATTGGATAATTACAGGTGGTATGTAAACCCTAGCAATAGACGAGCACGCACGACCGTTCTCTAACTAGAAAAATCCGATTATCCAGGACGCAAATTATTTCCTACACTGATCTATAGTAGAATAAGTAGATTCATTTCTGAAAATATTGCAAACCGAAGATTATTTCTGCGAAGGATTCAGAAGTAAAAAAATCATATAATTGCAGAGGAATGACTGTTTTCACTTATAATTATCAATAACCTTGATTCCTCAGAAGAACCACCGTCAACAAAAATTGAGACTGTGCAAAAGAGATGAAAAGAGAGTATTTCAAGTGTATAAAGGAGCATTGACACACCAAATAATATTTGATCGCGGTATATTCTGAGATTTGCATTCATTAACTTAATGTTCCCGGGTTCGATTCGTGGTTCGATTCGGTCGATAAATTACATCAGACAAAACGTAACTGATATCGAAAATTCCATTAATAATTTCTATCAGATCATTTGTCGGATTTGCATATCGGTCTTCATCGATAATTGTTTCACCCAAAGTCGGATTCTGATTTATCACAGAATTCCAGTCAGATACAGTTATGTGTAGATTCTACAATAAAAACAAGAATACAATAGAAACAATATCAATACCTAAAACAATTTTCTTAATAATACGGTCACCTAGTCACAAAAAATCGGAAATAAGTACGAATCAGACTGAATCAAAAAATGAATTAGAAATTAATCATTTCTTTATATATAAAATGTTAAATTCATATGATCGGCGTATCAATAATTTTAAAACATTATTATCAATTCCTTCTAAAATGGTTTCAATAAAGCTTAAAATATAATCTAAAGTATATATGTAAATGAAATCTCTATGTTATTTAGTCGCATTATTTTCTGATCATGGGCTATAAATCAGGTAAATATGTGATGATATTATGAAGAAATCTTTCAGAGCTAAAAACAACCATGCTGAGTATGCTTCAAAAATGATGTACGAGGCCACTTTCTTTATTGCTGATCGTAAAAAGACAGGTTTCTTTACAATTTATAGCAATTCATTCACGTACTCCCGTCATTGTTTGTTCACATAACATCACCTCAAACACTAACAACTTTAGACTCTTTTAATCCAAAGAGTTTGCTGCGGAAAATTAGGCAAGAGATTCTCGAACAAGAAACTAGGTTAGGATGGGTACCTCGCAGTCTATAAAGTGGAGAGACACCGCAAAAGTGTCCTTCAAAGACAGAAATACGACCAAAAGCACAAAGGAATAGACGACATTAAATAGACGGGAAAACCTAAGTATGTCGGGTAAATTGCTACCAATGAAAATTCAACTTTAACTCTACGGGACATATTTATGAGGCTACCACCATTTCCAACCCTAATCACCGACGCAGATCCGTGTTTATCCGTACGCAAAGTGTGTCCCCAAATGGATGTGCGCGTTCTTGTGTGTATAAGCCGAAGCTCGACCAGTTCGCAAATTGCCCGAAAAGATGGCGAAATCGAGAAAAATTCAGACAGTCAACATTAACCATTTCGCAATTCGGCTGTCCCTTTTGCGAAGTGACCGTCTTCGACAGTTTCACACACAACAGTATACCAAATAGGACCATTTACCCAGCATTCCTATGGTTATTGGTAATGGGTGCTTCCGGGTCGCCCAAAAATGGCATGTTAATTGCTTATAAAAAATGTTCTCGGAAACAGAGATATCCTCATCTATAGAAAACAATTGATACTATTCTGGAATTAATGTAACCGAAATATGAGATGCAAATTGTTCTGATTCGATGAAAAATGGCTTAATAATTCCCAGACTAAAAAATTTCCGGTGATGACTCTCCTAATAGCCGGGAGTTATCGGAACCTAGGTACGGATGACTCCCACCCATTAGGAAAGTCAAGCAAAGATTCGGCTGAAAAACCCTGTAAAAAGCTGAAAAACAACAACGTACTCAATCCNATCCTCATCTATAGAAAACAATTGATACTATTCTGGAATTAATGTAACCGAAATATGAGATGCAAATTGTTCTGATTCGATGAAAAATGGCTTAATAATGCCCAGACTAAAAAATTTCCGGTGAAGACTCTCCTAATAGTCGGGAGTTATCGGAACCTAGGTACGGATGACTCCCACCCATTAGGAAAGTCAAGTAAAGATTCGGCTGAAAAACCCTGTAAAAAGCTGAAAAACAACAACGTACTCAATCCATCTTTTACTCGAAAAGTTTGTAAAAATATAGTATCATTTTAATTTCTTCCTTAATAGTACCATCAAGATCAAAATTAATAATTAACAATGAATAATTTGGAAATTAATTAATAACTATCCAAATCCAAATAATGATATAAAAGAAGACTGACTTTGGCGAAAAGTACACGACACGAAAAGGATTTTCTCTGGGGAAATTCTGAGCGGTAATGGAAAGGAGAAGATAATAAGCTTGCAAATTCATTGACTAAAATTTAAAAAACTTGCAAAAACTCAAAATTGGTTAGAAAAAGTTCGATTTAAAAAGTTCATTTGCAATGGATGTTTGCAATGAGCTTAGAGATGATGGCAGTCTCGAAGTTTCGATTTTGCTGGAATCGAGTTCAATGTAGAGTTTCTGTTATAGGAACAAGGCATAGCTCAAATTGTTGGAAATATATGCATAACAATACTCACGTAGTTATAGAATAAATCAAATGAAAAGTAACCACACAATTAAATGAACTTTCGAATCAAATTTTAAGACGAATTCCAATACATTTTTCGTTGGACGAAGGAAAAATAAGGTGTAATGAAGTCAAGGATTTTAATCAGAAACAAAGAAAGATAATTTATGTTTACAATAGTACATAATAAAGCTAGATATATATTTGTGCGTTGATTATCGCAAACTTACGAAAAACGTACTCGAAAGTCATTACAGAAGCTTGCAAAGATTTCCAGTAATCGTGAAGAGAGTCAACAGGATTTTCACGCGCATGTTAATCAAAGGGCATTCAAAGTGAGGTACAGAGGCCACTCGTTTTCATCTTTGAGTAATTTAATCAACTATTAAATCGTAAGAATCAAAAATTGTAAATCGTAATGTCATTAAAACAAGGACGGCAATTCGAAACCTAATACTCTGATAAATACATTAACAGCTTCGTAAATCAGGTTAATTTATATGCATGAATGGAAGTGGTAGACTGAGCATGGAAATCTTCATTTTAATCAAAATCCTAAATAATAAATAACGTTTAATGAAGTCGCATCATTACGGAGGCTTTATTCAAGTTTGTATCTTATTATAATTTAACGCTTTTCATTCTAAATTAATGAAGGTATTTCTATAGTGAATCATCTATAAGCTATATATAATGACCCGACTCCGTAATTATTTATGCCACCTTATAGTAGAGAAATAAAAATTTTCAGATACACTACGTAAAAAGATACGGAGGGAGTTAAAACTATTACCGATGAAGACCCCTTCGTGAACATCGAAATTAAGAGGTTAATGGTCCCTTTCGTAAACGCATCAAACTGCCAAAACAATATCTTAACTCGTATTTCATACGTTGTAATAACCCAAAATAATTTGAACGCACAAAATTATACTCGGTAGCTACCACAAAAATCTTCAATAGGAACACGGTAATGCATCACAGGAAATGAAATGGATAAAAGCGTACCTGAAGGCATATCAAAAAACAAAAACGCTCTCCTTTAACCTTTATCCAACTACGATGAAAATAACTTAACGACGTACGAGAAAAAACTGAAAATGGCGTCGTAAAATATACGCCCCTTCGTATATTGTGGGTATAAAAAATGTGAGACGGCTCTCAACATGAGGGTCATACTACGAGACCCGATACTGTTCTTACGGGTTATTCAAATCGATACCTCGTTTCGAGAGTTTTATACCATCTATTCCATATGTAAAAATGGCCCCGGCCGCAGCCTTGGCTCGATGCATCTGAACGACTTCATAAGCCTTCCACGAAACTTAAGAGCCGAGGACTTGAAAGACGACCTAATTGCACAGACCGACCCATTTCCGACGGATGTATCAGCCGAGATAAACGGCGTAAAAGAACAGATGAATAAATGCTACGCGCGAAAATTCCTCCGCGCTTTAATCTGCTCTATTATGCCTTTCCGAAGATTCTCCCAAAAGAGTTACGCGCATTTTTTGTTCGAATCGCGAGAGACCCTTCCTTTTTCCACTTCCGCCTTTTTCCATGAAAAATGCAACTTCCAGGAAGCCCCCGTCGCACATTCACAGTCCATCACATTAAACGGTTCTCTCTTGAGGAACAAAAAGAGAGAACAAATTTGACGCCGAAAATAATAAAGGGACGTCCTTAATAGCAGAAAAAACCTGCCCTTTTAAAAATATTAAAAGGCTCTGCTCACCAGAAAGCATTCCGGATGGAAGTGGACCACGAAGAATACACAAACAGTGCAAATTGCAGCGTGTCGATTTTAATTCTGCAGCAGCGTAAAGGAATGGAGGAATTAGGGCGGAAAAGGATTGCATTTACACGTGTTCCAAAGAGAAGGAAAAAAGAGGGAAATGGATGATGATGCAAAGAAGGGATTCACGAGAAACAGAGGAGTTATTCGAGCGAAATGAATTTCAGGCAAAATGAATGGAGAGAGAAAAGGACAGCTGAAATTAACTAATTGAGTAATTAAAGAGCGAATTTGAGATTGATGTACGCGCAGCTAATGCACGACAAATTTTGTTATAGAAAGCAAAATTGGCGCAAATTTGACATTTGGACGGAATTAATTCGGCTGATAAACTTATCCTAAATCAGATTTAATCGGGAAAATCCGCATACATGAATATCAAACAGCAGTGGCAATCTCTAAAACTCCCTGCTGAACCATTAGTTGAGGCAGATGAAAATTATGAGGCAAATGTCTAGCTAAGCTCAGTTTTTTTCACCCTTAACTTCTATTTTACTGCATGAAGATAAACGCAAAAATGCATACTTAACAGGACAATAAAACATGAATAAATCACACAAATTTATAAAATTTGTATTTTTCAAAATTCTCTCCCTTTGGAAATGAGTTCTTGTTAACCCTCTTTTAAGCGGACTTTCCCGTATCCGTATCTTCATCACTCTGAATCTTTTTCCCATTGTAGCGGGCTTAAAAATTGAAGCAATGCCTAATCAGTTATGCAAATGAAAATGGTTTTTCTGACTCCCTTGGCAATTTATAAAAAATAGCTCCCTAAAGCAGATACGGTGTTAGCATGAGATTTTAAAGAACGGAATCCATATAAGCTCAGGTCTATTTCGAGATATAATCTCGTATTTCGTGAAATAATCTAATCTTCCTCTATTTTCATACCCGAAACTTCGAAGGAAATCGCTTTAAAGTAACACTCCCCCCTCCCAATATTTTCGCCCATTCCCCCTTTTGCAGTCCCTTTCAGGAAGAGTTTCAATTACTGTGGAAGTAAGCAAGACTTTGATTGCTATAGAATCAGAATGCCTTTCATCTTCTCAGAAATATTAGAGTCAAGATGACTCCTGAGTGCATTTCGCTAATGGTAACTCGAATTCTCAGTCACGTAAAGTATACCGAAAAGTTAGAAATTTAGTAATGCTTTCACTATTAATAGCAACGCGAAAGAGGGCTTCCATTCTTACTTGGCGAATATTAGGCCAATTATTTGCCAAATTATATTGCCTATATTAGGCAATAATGATACTTGGATCCGCTTTTTCGGGAATGGGAAGGAATGACTTCAGAATAGAAGCTTTATAAATGTTGAAAAGCCGCAAAATAACGCGGTAATTCTTGAAGGAAAATTTTTATTACTCATTGTTAATTAATAAAACCATCATAACATCCGCGAAAGAGAGCGAGTTCAAAAGTTTCAAAGGAATGAATGACGTCACACCATAATATCATGCAATTATTCACAGTGTACTCCGCGTATAATTTATTCGACATCTGTTGTCTTGTTATACGAAATAAATAACAACCACATGTCCTACCTGAATATTTACGTGACCTCGAATATTATTAATATCCAGCTTCAGAACGTCGTCCTTCACATAAAGCCCAAAAGAGCGATACAAACACGAGTATTTGCAAAAGTTATACCTACAGAACTACTCTCAAACACTCGTACTAGATCGTATTATAGGAATCGAGAACACCAAAACCATCAAAAACCTGGTGTAAGATGGTAATTACTCGATTTGGTATTCTCATTTCCTATATTTACCCCGCCATCAGTGGACTTTCTTAATTTTACTCTATCATATGCTTCAAACAAAAATATTCAATGTTTCCTCTTCAAATTCATTGTTAATATTATGCATTTAGGACAAAGAAGATGATTGCAGCACCAATCTAAAATTTTTAATCATGAGTTGCTGTTCTATTTCAAATTAAATCCACAACAACTACTCTGACCCTAATTTGTAAAATTTAGGAAAATTCAACTCTATAGTAGTAAATATTAAGACTGAAAAATTGTCTATTTTAGAATACAAAGTAATAAACTGTTTCGATTTCATTGAATGAAAATGTTCCTTTCCGTCTCAAACTCCCTCATTTGATCCCAAAGGGGCGTTTAACAGTAGGCATTTGCGTATGGCCCCTTGCGTTGGAACCCTTTGGCCCCAAATTAGTTCCAAATTATTTTCTCTGTTTCTCAACGGAATAAAATATAATCAATACAATCAAAAAGTAATTACTTTAAATAACTCCACCGCACCATTAAAATGTAAGACGGAAAGATTCGTTATTTCTCCATCCTGAAATAACGAAATAACGGAAGTACTTAACGGTTAAAAAATTCAGTAGCGGCCGAACCTGCTGACGATAGCAGCTATGATAGTGAGATCTCAGGTTCCATCTTCCAATGCCGGTGAAATAAACGATTTGAGCTTTGCGCGATTACAGCAGCAAAGGAAGAGTTGTCAGATTGATCCCACGAAACCTGTCGACAGGTGAACAGGGGCGAAAAACAAAAGCACTCTTAAGAGCGAAAATGATTTCCTCCTCCACTGGAGGGAAGGTTCTTTCTGGGCCCTCATCATCGAGGTTGGAAGGAGCCCCGAAAATCTAATT
The DNA here is from genome assembly GCA_000376725.2 of Ladona fulva. Lineage (NCBI taxonomy): Eukaryota > Metazoa > Arthropoda > Insecta > Odonata > Libellulidae > Ladona > Ladona fulva. The sequence continues at coordinate 381,996 of KZ308545.1, forward strand.
TTGCTACAGAAACGGGGGGAATCTGACCTCTCCCCCATCTGTGTCCCTTGGTCTTATTGATTCTCGACGATCAGAGGCAAACCTCTAAAATTCACACTGAAAAGGTACGAAAGTTTACAGTTTTTGATTTCCTCCTGGAAGGTTTATCGTCCGGAAGAAGAACTCTTTGATTTTCGATTTGATCGGATTCGAATCTAATTCTGACAAATTACATTTCCATCGTTTAGTTTTCGGAACGGCTCAAAAAGCAATAAGTCTCTTAATGGTTCCCTGAGATTATGCGAAACTTAATTTAGGGCATTAACTATGATTCAAAATTGAAATAATTGAATGATTCAAAGACTTTGAAAGGGAAGAAATCTTTGTTGAGAAAGTTTACATTCTAGATTCTTTCGGACTTCTCGTGTAAAGACGAGCATCTACTGATAAAATACCCTTCATTTCCTTCATTTTGTTTGAAAATCTTTTTCATAATATGATGTAATTCAATAGATACCCACATACATTAAATATGCAATCAAGAAATACTACAGCGTTGTTTGTCTTACATACACTTGGTACAGTTAAAACCGTTCATTTTCATACCAGGCTGAGCTAGAAATAACTCTAGCTCTTAAACTGTGCAAAAAAACTAAAAATGAGGTATTATTGAAATTTATAAATCATTTACCTTAAAGGTAAAAATAAAAGTAAAGGATTTTCATAATGAACTAAAAAATCCTTTTTCTACCCAATCAAATTATTGCTTTCGTAATACATTAAATAGTCATGAACTCCTGTGAGCATAAGGTTAAAATTCTAAAACTATGCTATCAAATGTGTTGCACTTAGGGTCATTATGCTGCACTACAAAGTAGTATTTACGCCTATGTAGTACTCTGACTATCGAGATAAGCAAGGGCAAACTATCTCCCTACTCCTATAGTCTAATCCCCTCTTCTAAGCTTTAGATAGGTAAAGTAGCGAAGAGGATGAGGATATCAACAGTCTATGACCAAGCTGATGGTAAGGAGGAACCACGACAGAAAACAGCGGAAAGCAACAAATTTCCAATTGAATTCCTAGATTTACATGAAAGAGTATACTTCTTTAAAGGAAAATTTCAATGAATAGCTTCTCCAAGATAAATTTAAATAATCATTGTGTGAATAAAAACACACAATTCTCTATTTAATGAAATTTTTATTGATATCAATGAGGCTTTACGTCAACTCACGTGATATTAATGCTAGATTCATTTACATTAGGAATATTTAGTTTTTTAAAGGTTCAAAAAATCGCTTCGCCCTTAGCCGTGTAGATTGCCGAAATAAATATCCTTTCGGACCTTAATACTTTCGAAAAAGCGGCTAAACAAAAGGATAGCCGGCCGACGGCCGAGAATTTAGCCAATCCGATTCTGTGGACTTCATTGCTTTGATGATGAGGTATCGATTTGGTATCAAATTGGTCTCCGCTCAATCACAGAAATGCCATCATCAAGGCGACGTGAGACGAGTTGAGAGTCACATGCGTCCTCTCCCTCCAATGGAGTACCCAAAACCCTACGACAATCCAATTTGCTATCGGATATAATCGAGAACTTCTGACAGCATCCATTTTCGAATTTCAATTCTAGTGCCTTTTTTCTACGAGACCATCCAAGTTTTTCTTCCCTTCTCCCATTCACTTTTTTGTCGTTCGGGAAAAGAAAGGGGAAAAGAATTTCTCCAATAAAAGGATTCCTTGAGCGGGGAGGATATCTTTTCTGCACAGCACTTTGGTCTCTACTTATCCAGTTTCTTCGATATACGGGACGTGACGTTCCATTACCCCTACGGCGAGATGATACAAGAATTTTCGTCGCATTGTTGAAGGATGAGAATGGGAAAGAGGTTCTGGTTATAGGCGTCCATTTTAGGGAGGCATCAGTCAAATGGGGACGCATCGCTAATGAATGGTGATTTATGGCGAGCATTCGGCGAAACGTTCGCATGCAAAACTGGGGGCTTTTCAGGATTAAGGGGCCCGAGAAGAGGAAAGATAGCTCGGCATGAGATGAAATTAAGGTCGCTACACTACCATGGGCTTTTCTCTCGCTAAAAACGCCCTTCAGTGGCGCGGAATGATGAAGGATTCCGGGTAAATTCTCAAATGAAAAGCGTTATCCAACGCAACTTTCCTCCCTCTACAAAACACCACTTCTTATCCGATTTCACCTTCCCTCTATTCTTTATCTCCCTAATTTCTCCTACTTTCCCGGTATTATACGCTCGCTATTTTGCCCGCATTTACGAGTTTCATCCATTTATCTTCGTGGTTTTGCCCGAGTCATTTACTTCCCATCTCGCGTCGCGACCTTGGGCCTCTTCTCGTTGCTTTATAGTTCGTCGGCGTAAGAATGAAACTTCGTAGATACTTTCTTTGCGAGCGACTCCATGTTTTTTTTTATCAACTGACATCGTTTTCACTAAGCGTTACTGCTTGTTAGTGAATTAAATTTCGGTGATTAGGCAAAACTTAAGATGCCTTAATGACCTCCTCAAGGCTCACCTTTATTTGGAAATTAAGAAGAGTATATATAAAACTCTCGGGTCAAGCACTCTTCATACTTTTTAGCTCGCAAATTCCAAACATAATTTCAATTGAATGCGAACTTTTTTTCAAATTCGTTAAGAATTTTCCTCTTACATATTATCGCTATTATTAACGTGTTAAGGCACTTCTAATTGATAATATAATTAAATTAAATTAAAGCAATTCATAAAATAAAATCAAAAACCATAATTGATGATAATAAGGCTCAGGAAAAAAGCATTTGATTTCTAATGAAAAGTAGCATTTGAAATTAACATTCAGATTATTTGATTTTATTGATTTTAATTTAATTTGATTCATTTGAGTTGGAATTTCAAAATCTCAGTCATATTAAAGTTACACGAGGTAGAATAAGAAGCCGAGTCCCCGAAGACCATACTATACATGTGTTTGTGCTACTGTTACCTAAGCAAGGGTACACTTTTGTTACTGACTTTAAGCCCCAAATATTATTTATAGGACTACGTAAAGCATCAGTTTGAACAAAAACGATTTTATGGATTTTTTAAATCCATTTATTTTTACGACAATTTTTGTAAATAAATCTAATCGGGTCTCTAAATACCCGAGATTCGTGGTACGAATGTGCGGTCAAGGAAAATACAAACTGAAAGACATTTATCTCATACAAGGAAATCGTCTCAGGCGCGACTTAGTGGACTTCCTTCATAATGTGATGAAATAAAATTCTGTGGTAAATTTCACATTGACTTTAACGTTCAACCGGTTCCTTCGCCATACGACATCATCAGGTACATTTAAGTAAGGCTACAGTTAGGGTGCGGTACAACAGAAATTAATCACAAGGAGGAGAGTTAAGGTGACTTGGTACGTAAAGGCGTGCACCTAGAAAAAACCTAAGGAGAAACGGACATGAAATAAGTGGGACCGGGACTCGAACCCGGATCTCCCAATTTCCGATTGGTTGCTCTTTAGAAATTAATCAAACGAAATTACAATAAACAAAATCAAACAAACTGAATTTTGATTTCAAATGCTGACTTTCGGTAAAACTCGAGTGCTTTCTTTTTTCTTAGCCTTACTCCCATCTTTTATAAGGCCAGCTGATCATTTTTTATGATTGGAGGTGGTGATAATTATTTTTCTTGTTTTGCTGCTGTTTTTCACGGTCGGGTACGCTTTCTGTCGTCATACCTTATCGGGAGAATCGGACACGCACACAAAGAATTCTTTAAACAGATACATTTGATTAGTCAGGACTCGAACCCTGGACCTTGGGGTTGGAACAATAACAAGCTAACCACCACCAAAGGAAAACATTTCATTTTCAATTTTAACCCCTAACTATGTTATCTGCTTTTCGGATGCACTCTATTTTATAGTACTTCTGATTTAAATAATTATCTTAATTAATCCATTCCTTACTAGAGTTGTGAATATTGCTCACAGAAATCGATTATTGAGTTCTGGGTCCTTCAATACCATATACCCTATTTGAAATTAGGAATATTTATGTTCGTATTAGGTCTTAATGAATACCGTACCCGACTTACGAATATCCGAAATAATTGTTAGAATTGAGAGTTTAGGTATTACTTCAAGGTGCTCTGGCATAACTTTGTGGAATGCCAACAAAATGAATAATATATAACAAAGTATATAACATTTGCTAATGAGTTATACATGGAAAACTAAAGATACATCAACAAATGCTGTTGAAACTTACCGAGATCCTCGAAATCGGTCGCAAAGAAAAGAGATTGTAAAACCTATGTAGTACTTTTTCATTCCTCTAGTTTAGTAAATTTAGATAAATTAGCTGATCTATCATCCAAAATTCAGCATCTTTTTTAGGTCTAAAGTATGATTTAAGTGTATCAGTTCCAAAAAAGTGAGCTCGGTCATCGGGTCTGTCTAACTGTTCCTTGAAGGTTATACATTAACAAGCCTTTATATGGATGGGCAAAAAGTATGTTTACATTCATATGATATCTTATTTTCAAATATCTTTGACGTATTTAACTTCCTATTATGATAAATTTAATGAACTTATATCAGATGACATTGACAAAGCTGTTTTGGAACCGTATTATTTGTATTGCATTATGCTCTGTTTCTATTTAGTTTTCATGAAAAATGATTTCTAGTTGTTATGTCAATTAAATAATGTGTCTGTATCACTTTTTTTTTGCTTTTCAGATGTGATTTTTTTCTGCCTTTTCCTTAAAACTTAGGTAGTTTTCAGTAAGATTCGCAGGTTTTTCATGCCCTCTTCTTGTGGATGTTTTCATGCTGCGCTGTATATTTTCCTAAGTGCAAACTTCGGTTTACGAATCCACAAAGTAGTTTTCTTCTATGCACTTTTTTCAAGTTATGTCTCTTAACTTTCATATTACGAAGGGTTAGACGTCAGAAGAAACTTGATAGTCTCATCAAAATCGCATTAGTATTATTATTATGCGAAGAATTCTACACCATGTACTCTCTACTTAAGATTTTAGTGGTACGATCGCCTTTAAAACTGAAACGTAACGAATAAATTTATGAATGCATGACTCCGCTCCGTAGCGTATTTTTTTTTGCATTTTACGCACTTAACAATAACCAGGGTTTCCTACTTTGTATTCGGAACGGAATGAAGCACTGAAGCTCTAGAAAGTTTTTGCGGCCTTTTAGTGCACTCATCCCCTGGCTTAGCGTCAAAGGGAGCGAATATCGGGCTGTTTGAGCGGAATCCTGTCGCGTATCTTAAACGACACAATGCGCGCATTTGCCATCTCCACATTCCTCTTCTTTTTCGGGACAAATCTACGAACTTTTGTCTCTGTTTCCTTTTCTTGCCTGTAATTTATTCTAATTCGATATCATTTGTTCGCTTCATCTTCATTTCGGATTTCTCGCAAAGAGTTTTCTCTTCTTAATTTTTCCCTCCCTCATTTTCTCTCTCTGTCTCCATCTTCTTTTCTTCCTCCACATCTCCTCAACTTCTCTTCAACCAATTAAATATGCAGCGCCTCGTTAACCTTCAGTTTTGACTCTTGTCGAGGAAGTGAAAGGTGGCATTAGTTATCATGCACGCTCACGAGTGTGACGCTCTCTCTTAAAATAGCGCCTCCCCCGCAAAAGTACTCTTTTTAATCTTCAGATGATCTGGAAATAAGGAGGAAGATTTAATCGTTCTAATTATACCTCTCCCAATCCCAATCTCACAGAGTCTGAAAGTTGCGAAATTATTCATGAGAAGGATGACTCGGTACAGCGTAGAAGATTACTCTTAGCGTCGTAGCTTTCAATAGCTCGCGTCAGATTATCCGTAATACTAACCTCAATTTTCCACGAGATCCTGAATCTGGAATGTGTGATTCATGAAATGAAGTTGCATTCCACATTCGGAGTTACGTGACGTTGAAATTTCTATGAAAAGTAGAAATGGAAGTTACGCAAAATCGAATAATCGAAAGGGAATTACTGTATAGTACATCCGCCAAAAGTGGTGCAATGAATTCAGAGAAAAATAAAAGATTAATTTTTTACGCCATATACAATCATACTCACAAATACAAATACTTACTCTTAATAAATATTCTAGCGGTGTAATATTGACAGCGCATTTACTATAGTTTATTGATATAGTTTATGGCACAAAATTACAGCTGCCGTCCTCGGTGGCGTAGTGGTTTAGCGTGTTAGCCTTGCAATGCCGGGGTCCCGTGTTCAAATCCTGAGCAAATGTTTCATGTGTTAGGGCATAGTTATCTTGAACGTGACTTGTAAATGGTTAATTGTAAGAGTTCTCCCTTAAGACCACAATTCGCCTAATGAAGTCGTCATTATTATTATTATATTTGTGGCGCACCATAGTAGCATCTATTGCGCACATGAAATAACTGGTACATGAATTATAAAAGGTTAACCAACCCTGCTTTAGGCCTTTAGTATACTCTGATTGCAACTAATACGGACTACCTACGAGTATTCTGCTGCTTGCGATAGATTCCTTAAAGGAAAGATTAGAAAAAAGAGTTCCTTGCAATCCATCCTAATTATTTACAGGATGATATATAAATGAATGCATATATATTCTGGCTCGATATCTTAATTGCTAATGACTTCTTTCAAGTCCCTTTTTCATGTGAGTTTTCCTAGTTGAACTCGTAAAGTCACATTTCACGCTCTTTCTTGTAAAATAAAAACCCCAATTCTTATGTAAAACGTATGGAAGACTGAAGACATCTCCAAAAATGTCTCCTACTAAAAAAAATCTGAGCATTAACACCGAATTCCAACCATTTAGGCACTCGAAGATATAATGTACAATAGTAGTAATAAATAAAATAGTTTATCTTAAATTTTTTAAATATTCGGTGGTTTTGCGATCTGCTTTTATAATGTGCGATTTTTTCGTCAGAATCTACTATCGTGTAACGTTAAGATTAACAACAGCTTAAAGATGTCTTTGAACTCTATAATGAGTATTCTATTAACATATAATATCAAATCTTCATTACTGTGTTTAGACTATAACATCAGTGAGTGTTTTGTTTTATCTCCTTATTTTCGCGCGTTCCTGAGATAGAAGATTTAGCGGTTTAGAAACATAGAAGCTCTAGGTTTCTGAACCGTTAATTTTATCTCATAAAATGAGTGAGGCGTAAAAGGAGCGATTTGAAAAAATAATAGTAAATTTATAAACAAATGAAAGTTTGAAGTTGTTTAAAATACTATCATGTCAATACTGCGTTACTGTCTAATTTAATAACGGTAATTAGATTCTCACAAAGCCATTAACCATAATTCGATCAAGTCACGAGATAAAAAACGTCTGACCGAGTATTTTAAAGAAACTAAAACTTCATCTCACCACCTCCGGACCGAGCGAATTCTGTACGGCGAATTCTCTTTGTCTCGTAAAATTTCCGCCGCTCTTCAGCCAGAGGAGAATTTAGGGTAACGGGGGATTTGGGATTTACCGAGGACCCCGAAATCCCGCAAATGCCAACCATCATTGAAGTCGCCTCAGAAGAAAAATCCGAGAGTATTCTCGCCCCAAAGTCCAGACACTTTCATCTTTATCAGCAAAAAAGATCTTTTTTTTACATTCTGGACTCCAATTTTACCCTCCTATCACCTTGGCAACCAAGGCAAAACCGATACGGATCCTACATTTCTAACAAATTACAATATTTTAATGAAGCGAACTCATCCACACGATGTTTTCTGTGAGTAATTTCGACATCACCCTCTTCATTCGTCTTCTTTCCCTACCTTCCGTGGTTTACTTAACTAATTCCGTTCCTCTTATTTATCATTCCCCTTTCCATTCTAAACTTTATCTGTCTTTTATGCAACGGGACTCCAATTTTGCGATCGCTACTTTCCGATCGCCCAACTGCGCGCTCTGATCAATAGAACGTAGGATCTAAGGCCAAAGGGAGTACTTTCCTTTGAAATTAAACGCTTCGGCGGGAATTCCCGTCCATATGCAATCTAATTATCCCTTCCTTCCCTCATTCTCCTCCCTTTCCCTCTCTCACGTTTGAGCGACCCTTTGCTTTGTTTTATATGTATTGCGCCTCCCGTTTCGCGCGATTTATAGCTCCCGCCCATTAAAACCCATTAACGGCCTTTCATTTATTTAAAGGGCCTCCCGCGAGGAACAATCAAAAGCAAAGTTAGCGCGAGGCTAAACCAATGGGATGGGCACTCACAAATTTTGGCAGTGGAGATTTGTAATATCAGTGTTAAATGTGGCGAGAGGGGTTTTTTCCGTGCGCGCATTCCCAACTCGGGTCTTGTGTTGGAGTTAAGAGATAATCCGATCGGGACTTGTGATGTTTACTTTCACGATCGTTATTAACTGTAGCTCGCAACAGATTACATTTATCTCTCATCACGCTATAATTACCTATAAATATTACTGGCGAATTCTGTAAAACAGTAAAGCCCATAATCCCTCTGCTATAAAAAGCTTCAATTCGTCTCTCAAGAGACTGCTTATTGCGAAAGAATAAGATTATTAATGTTGTAGGATAATTATATGAACTAGTATGATTTTTATTAAACGGAGAACTATTCTATTTCTGGAATCAGGAAGAACGGCATTATATCTTCAATTGAAAGAAAACTGTAATGATTCCACAGCAATAAGGGCCCCAGATCGCTTTTGTGTAAATTAAGCAAAAATGTTGGAAAAATATTGAAAACTTTTCATGGCTCAGAGAAGAAAGAGATAACATTTTTGGTTCGTCATGAAATAAGAGCACATTTTAGAAGTTTAATACAGACGTAAACCTTTTCCAGGCGCTATTCATAAAATAAATGAAGTAAGGTTTTATTTAGCTTCGCTAGCACTCTAATAATAACATCAAACTTGCATAAAAACTTTAAAAATAAACTACATCATGTATTGTTTAATAAATTAGTTAATGCATATATTTTTTAATTTGTGTCTATGTGTATGTGTATGCATGTATATACGTATTAATAGTGCTGCGTGTTGAATTATTGCTCTCAATATGGATTACCACTACGTGCTGAATCTATCCAAAATCCCAAAGATTGCTCTTATTAATTGCAATTCTGCAAAAACATTTCATGGAATAGAAGTAGAGAATGCTTGAATGGGGTAGGGAGTAGGAACCCACAAAAAACAAAGCAGTTCGATGATATCTAACGCACTCAAACAAGTTATTTATGGTACATTTTACATAATTTTCCAATGTTTCAAATATTCCAGTATGTTAAGTCTTACACAAGTCGCATTCCTATCACCACAAGGTAATAGCTGTGGTGATATGAAAGCTACTGTTGTATGAGTCATGCTGAATAATGGCATATATCTTTTCACTCTTTATCGAATGCTATGAATAGTGTTACTCGAGGAGTTCGTGTAGTGCTTCACTTTCTTAGACTATAACCACTTACAGTATTCTGGTACGGTGGAAAATGCAATTACCTCACTCCTCATCTTACCTTGTAAACCTCATTCCTCTCTCCTGACTCTTGCTACCAAATGCTATAGGGTTTCGGGTTCCAACCGGCCTTCGGGCTGAACAGTACGACAGAATGAAAGACCCTATAAAGGCTCAAACTTCACGTTTCTTATTTAAGCATTTCCATACGATTTCAGGAAAAATATGCTGCCCTTGAATGATGAAAAACTAAGTTATGGACGCTTTCCACCCAAAAATATAGCTCAAAGTGAATAATATTACCATCATCGAAAAAATTCAACGTGCTCGTGGAAGACGAAAAAGAGTTAAGTATGTAGATCGCAACTGCCTTGGATCGCAATAATTCCAGACGAATTTCCCTCCCTTGTCACGATACCATTCATTATTAAATAGCCCCTCTTTCTTTTCCTTTGCTTAATGCCTCCACTCTATCTCCACTCCGACCTAACCTTTTTCATTATTTATAAGCATGATCGTAATTTCCCATTACCCCCGCTTCGAGGACGATAAGTGTGCCGTTAAGGACGGCCGTAGAAGCGGAAGGTCATCTCCAGGAGCCATTCATGGTCCGTAACTGCGGGACGAGTGGATGATTGATAGTCTAATTATAATCAGCTAAACAACGCAATGAGGAGGTAAATCTGCATGACAGTTTTGCGAGCAGAATATCTGTTGAAGAGCCGCTGCGGCTCAAATACACTAGTAAAGGCAACAAGAATGACACCATTAAATAGGTAGTACGTGCAGACGCCTCTGAACAGCGATGGGGAGATCAAAAAGATCTTGAAAAGTTTCAGCAACTAGTTTTGTCCTCAGTTTTATTTATCTTCCCATCCTGCGATCTCGACTGGGAAAAAGTTTTATCACTCTGGGAAAACTTTTAACATTTAACTTGGATATCTCCGGGATTGTTTCTTTTCCGAATTCTCGGCTTAGCTTTTCATTTCCTCCTCGCAATTTTTTTTCGAGTGCTATTCCTGGAAGATAAAATTTTCGCATCAACTTTTACATATCTTAGTGTGTAACGCATTCTGTGTAGCGAAACTATTCCATGGATGCTTTCAAATTAGATATTGAATGTGTACTAAGAACATCGAGTTTGCCAAAGACTTCATTAATGTAGAGTCCGAGTTTCCGCTATTTGAGAGCTTCGAGAAATTCTAATACAATGAAAAACGTTTCTATAACTGAAAATTACTTTAGCGAGAAGTTTTAGGGCAGCATGCTACCCAACTTGTGGCGAATGTGAGATGGAGTATTCAATTCGTTATTATCTTCGCAAATCGGACGTTAACTTTGCCCCCTGAACATTGCTCAATTTGTAACGTTCATTGAAACCAACATATGCGCAACCCTATAAACGCAATGATACTAAACTCGTGAATCAGGCGTGCAAACCGGAATGTAGGGTCTTATCTCCATTAAATGCTTACAATGGGAACGACTGAAGGGTTCTCTACGTCACTGATAGAATAAAATCAGATATCTTTTGCGAGGAAATTTAAGTACGATACTTAGAAATGTTCAAGGTAGTTTAGAAAAATTATTGCGGAGTCAATTTTAGGTTCCTCTTAAGGAGAGTCATTAGAAAGCATGAGCGTAGCTCCGTGCCTTAAAAAAGGGTATTTTCTCCGTTGCATAGCACCCCTTGCCACATAAAAGGTGATTTGCAGTGTCTGATAAAAGTAATTACATACATATCTAGTAGTATGTCGCAAAAGATATTCTAAAAATATCGCTTATACCACATACAAAGTAAAGGCCAGAATTTAATTTCCAGCTTATGATATTAAACAGATTGGTTTTACACTTGAGGAAATATTTCTTAAACTATACAAGTGGGGCTTAACAAAATATCAAATAAAATTGAAAATTCAAGAGGCAGAAAAACAAAGGCGTTCGTCATATTAACGCGAATCATTCAAAAAATATATTATCGTTAAACGACCAGTATTGCTAAAACGAAACTCGTTTCAAGGTCAAGCGTATGTACATACACAATAGTAAAAAGAAATACCAGAAACTCAAAAAAACGGTATTTAATTGCATAAAAAGCAATCACGAATTCAGTTGTAAACGAGTAAACCGTTTTGCAATACCCCTCACTTCCAAGGCTATTGTACGGTTTCGATAAAAAAGTTCAATTATAAACTTATTTGAACATGATATCCATATATTATTAAACAAACGCCTTATTCTTAACTATACAACTCCTACTCAACAATCTAGAATAACACGAAATTTCAGTTTCGGTGTATTCTAGATGGATTTTCAGTTAACATTCAAACTTAACTCGTGATTTCCTCCGTCAAATATTAACTTCACCAAATTCGAACTGCTGGAGATTGAGGATAACATTCAACACAGCTCTGGGTGACTGAAATCCAGTTTGGCGTAATGAAACATTCCATAGCAATTAAGAGAGAACACGTTCAGAGGAATATTTCATAGCGGAACCGATTAACAAGTCGACATGGATCGGATAAGGGATAAAATAACTGCGAAACTGAATCAGCAAATCTTCGATTTGAACGATATTAGCAGTACCAGCTTAATTCGAATCAATAAATATCACGCAGGTCCCTGAACCAATGATTTAAGCCAAACTCAAACCAGTTATACGACTGCTAATGAACTAAACAAAATAAACCCAATTTCTAGAAAACCGAATGAACGGATAATAGAGCTGAAATAACGTACTGGAGTAGTATTAGTTAATTGAATCAACTGAGCCACTCAAATATTCGACTTCAGCACCGGACTCTCCTAATTCAATCAAATTCCACTCACTGAATTAATTACGAGTCCTAGCGTAAGAAATATTATAAATTACCGTAAATTGTCAATCTTATTGCCGACAATTTTAAAATTTTATTCACTCAAAAAAAAGGTCCACTGAACTTATAGGTAATATAAAAATATATTAAAATGAAATACATTTTAGTAGTATTTTTCACTGCGGTGTTTAGGGCTATTAGGAACTCTATCCTCTCACTACTCCAATTCAGTGAATGATTACGAATGCATTCCATTGCAATAGAGGAAAGACTATTGAATAAAAACAGGAAAGAAACTATCCCGCAACAAAATGTCTTGAATTTCGTCATAAAGTGAATAGTTAACAAAGGTTTGGAAGTGATGAACGCGAAAACTTTGTCTTATGGATGCTGGAAATCGATTACCCCCTTACACTCGTAGATAACTGAGTCGACTAAGCTACTCGATATCAGCGCAATAAGACAATGTGTACATAAATAATAAAATAATATTCTTGCTGTTTAGAGGTAATAAAAGATGCAGTTCTTCCTTCTTCTTCGTTGTTAACGGATAAGATTATTTTCAATAAGAGCTTAACCAAGAGTAAGTTGGGCCGGCCACGTTTACTGAAGATACACTAATCAAATCTGAGATAAATGGTATTTACGAAAATAATCGCTCTAGTGGATAATAACTATTAATTGAGCACCTCTATGAATTATGGTAACCGTTTAATTCCGCATTTTATGAAATATGCTGAGTTTTTAACGCGAAAATTTTATCAGAATCGTTTCCCAGTGCAGAAACGTTGCACGGCATCATAATAGGGCCATACTTTATAGTTGACGTGATAGAAAATTAATTTTTCTGCGCTGCACGTTAATGGAAAGCGTCCACCGTATAACTTTCTAGGTCACAACATAATACTCGCATAATGACTAGCGATAGGCTGAAGTAATTATCTCTATGCTATAAATCACATTTTCTTTACGACGTAAAATGAACATGGGCGCGCGAAAATTATTCTGTATTATTTTGAGGCGGGACATGCATTTTTTCCACACCGCTCATTGGTTGCTACATTCTTCTATAAATAACACTCGATAGAAGTATCCTAATAGTTTTTCCTCGCTCCAAACAAATAAGCTGTGACTCAAGGTGATCACATTCTATCACCCCTGTGAACTCATTCTTTATAAATACTGATAATAAAAATAACAAAAATAGACAAATGCAATCGAATGAGAAAGCTTCAGTGGATGTAAAGAGTTAATTATTAATGGATTAGTGTAATTAAGGATGATACAAGAAGCACTTCCATAGAATTATAATATATTTGAGTTAATGTTATTCATGATTCCAATTTGTATCTTACGTTGATAATGTAATAGCATTACACAGTTTCGTATTAGTTAATGACGATTCATTATATTCTATGTTCTGATGTAGCAAAGGTTAGACTCGGAAATCATTCTAAGAAAAACTTATAAGAGCGTTATTCTCGTAATAACTGATTCGATCAATTTTAACAAGTTATTCCAATAATATGATAGTAGTAAATATTAAGAGTAGAGAAATGAATATTAAAACAGTCTATCAGAAAGACACTTTACTACATCAGGAAAATAATTGGGTTATCAATTTATAATTACGCACATTAAATTTACATTCTTTGAAAAGTTTTAGTTAGAAAAGTATCAACCAATGGCATCAGAGCAATCATCAAGGACAATCTGATTAAGTGGTCAGCGAACTGATAACAATGAATCGATTTAATTAACGCAGTTTGAAAACTATACATTTAGTGCTATATAATATATTGATATTACTACAATACATTATAAAGTGTTAGTAATTTAGAAATCATCGAAATTAACGCAATGGACATGGGCATGTGTCTAAGTTACAAGAAACCCAAGTATTTTACAAACTCATAACTATTTTGAGGAACTCACGTTCAAAATTTACCTTCTCCACAAAATATAGGTTTGCATGCCTTGCTTAAATAGAGTAATCTATCTAAAGAAATTGTGAGGTTAAAGTCAGATTGTAAAGTGCCTATAGAAAACTGCTAGAAGATTGTACACAATAGAATAGTGATGGTAAATGGACCCTCGTGCGCTCTTAAGTTGAGAGTAAACATATTCTTTACGGAAGTGGAGGCTCTCGAGAGGACCGAAGATTTCCTCAACCACTGACGATGACAACACAGCTGCCAAATATTGTATCTGTCTCACTGAGCACGAAATGAGTAGACATTACGAACGCCCAACTGAGCAGAAACGACCACGATCGGCATACTACGATATATCGGTAACTTACGGGTTCGGCTTAAGAAGCGTCTTCTATTACAGCGAGATTATACTGTGTAGTGCTTCAATAACTACAGTTGTGGCAGTTATATTAACCAAAATAAGTCCTGAAGTACGAGGTATGATCAAAAAAAGAGGAATTTTTTCAATTTCGCGGGCTGTGTAGTTCCAATTGTCAAAAGTATTTTTCTGTGTATTGGTACGCATGTCCCTAACGTACATTGTTAAGGGCAGCCATTTTGAAAGCTTAGTCTATTGTTGGCAGTCAAAAAGGTTACACGTGTTTAACTGTGTTCGGCGATGGGAATATTTATTCAGAATAAAATTTAATTCAGTTTGGGAACAGTAAGAAATCACAGGGGGCCATATCCGGTGGTTGAGGTATCATAATGGTGTTGGTTTTAGCCAAAAATTCACGAACAAGCAGTGAGGTATGAGCGTTATCGTGGTGCAATTGTCACGAATTGTACAACTCGTACAAGAGTTTCGAAATTACAGTCGAACTAAATAGGAGGACTAAATGACTAAATAAGCATTAATTGTATATTGCAGGTGACAAATTTTTATCTTTTTAGACAAATTTCTAAGCCTTATGTGGGGCTCCCGGGTAGCCAATAGATGGATCTTCACATGGAAGAGGTATCGGGCTCATTCCCGCTTGGGGGCTCATATGTGCGAAATGACTTTAATCGTTGAAGCACTTTTAGCAATACTACTACCACTAGCGTTGTGAATCCCTCTTTAATGTTCATTGTTAACTTTTAAATTTAGTTCTCGAAGAAAGACATAAACGCATTTCATTAGCAAGGCCATCATTGAGTAACTGCTCGTCGTCAGAAATAGACGTCCAGCAAAACGGACCTCTAAAACCTAGAGAAAGATGTAAGTTTTTACAAACTATCGAACCGATCTACCCTTTTCCGGTTCAGCACGCCAGGGAAATGATAAACATTTTCGTATAAATCCGCACCGTCCCAATCGTAAAGTTATCTTTACGAGTCACACTGCGGCCTTTCTCCAAAACGTGCGCCTAATTCTATTTCAGAATGACCGCGCCTGGCGCACAATAAAATACAAGCGGGCGATCGAGCGTAAAATATATTTCACCTGACTGCTCGTTCCACTTCAAACGCACTAAACGTATTCCAGTCGCAGAGAGATCGGCCCGGGAAACTCCCTCGTCAATCCCCGGTGATTGAAACCGTCGAAGCGAATGGATCCTCCGCCCCTATTATTAAATTTTACGACTTCTCCGGAACCGCACTGGCTTCGAAGATGCTTGGCCTGTGAAACATCAACCGCTCAAATCAAACGGTTCGGTTAATTTTTTAAGTCGGCCAAACTGATGGTGAATGTCGCTGGAGGAGCCGCCAACGGTGATGTGCACTCTTCACGGTAAAAGCATCGCGGTCGCTTTCGGATACGCTAAAAGCCGTTTTCTTTCCCCGCGGGTTTAAGGGGCTGAATCGAGGTCCCTTAAATGCGTATCACGTCGGATTGCAGGGATAATGCGTCGATGGGAGTATCCCGCCAGAGTGAGCAGGCCTTCCTCGCAGGAGTCGCTCATCCACTCAACCCAGTATACTCCGGCTTAAGACGTCTAACTTTTTTTTCATTCAAGCCTTTCCCCCTTCACTGATAATATGCGTCTTCTGGTAACCATCGAAGGCTAAATCTTACCTCTCTATCTTCGTTTACTTTAAATATTATTCATGTTAATTACATTAAGTGCGAGTTCCCTGATTACTATGTGTACTAAGGAATAGCCCAGCTAATATATTTTTCCATTAATACTAAACGAGTTCTGTTCTACTGAATCAGCAAAATAAGTTATATTTCCCTCATTTAGGCAAAAGTTTCATAAAAACTAATATTTTTCTAACTGCATGATAGTTTACTTGAATGTCTTGCATACAGCATTGCATTTGTGTAAATAAATTGCCTTAATTGGTGAGGAGTAATTATTGTTTGCGTAAGGGTATAGTGTTGTGTGTGAATTTGCTGGACATGATGGGAGTTGCGGATATCTGTGTATCTGTCTATATCTGACGTTGCTACCGAACAGTTGTTCACTTGTGACTTAATTAATGTAATAATTATTAGTATGTTTACTGATTAAAATACTATATGTTTCCTTTTCCTCACGAAAAGTTATGTTATCATACAAATTTAAAAACAAAGTAATTTACACGTTTACCTTAAAAGTTAGCTTTGAAGTACCTCGATTTAATGCAACGCCAGTTAAGTGTTTATGCTGAAAGCAGAGAATCGCTTGTTAGGAATATAACTTGCTATTTGAGTGTATATGCATCTATTCAAAGTCTATTCTACATTTTCTGACGTAGCTGTGTTTCAATTATGCATGAAAATCACACTATATCGAATTATGAGATACGGTGTCGATATTCATTCCAACCACCTCCATACTTAAATAAGTAACTTTTTAGGCACCTTGAGTATTTCGAAAATCTAATAACAGAGCATCATGATACGTATTTTTCTGTGCATTCATTTTCATTCTTTACCCTATTAATCCTCATTTTTACCTGACCCTGAATCACATCCACCAAAATTTCTCTCCATTCATTCCTCCAGAAATGCACTCTTTTATATCCAAATATAAATCCTATTCTCTAGCGAACAACTGGGCGATATATTCACTTGGAAAATCGCTATTTCCATTCATTTCCCATAGCATCTGCGATGAAAATCTTCCTTTTCCGGTCAACATATATCTCTATTTCGTATCTTAGTATCTCTATCCGATCTGATCTGCTCAAAATTACGAGATAACATACTCTAATGTACAAGAGTCGCTTCCTTATTCTATGAATGACATTTAGACTCAATTCTTATTTTGCGATTATTTAAACCTTTTATTGTGCCCTCTTTCCTCCATTCTATCATCCATCTTTCGAATGTTAGCCTTAAGAGATACACACTTTAAAGAAAATTGTTCCTCCAAGTTGCGCTGTTTCTCATTCATTCGATAAATGAACGCATTTCTTTCCTGAACAGATTTATCTCATCTTAGCCTACCTTTCCCTCCTCTAATGATGATTCTAATGTTATCTACATCGCACCGATATCAAGCCCCTAATGTTCATCTTGAGTGTATCATTACATTGGTACATTCCGAATTAAATTTTCAAAAAACTATCTTTGAAAGCTTTATAGGAACCCGACGTAAGATGATTCTTCACTTGTAAGCCTCTTTTCTATCGTTAACCATTTTCCTGATAAATTTACCTCTTTTTCGATATCTATGAAAGGGAACTAAACAATACGGAGACTATGATATGAATTATGATAGTTCATTTTACACATTACTCGTAGTTTCGTCCATAAATTTGGAAGGCACTTTTAATTAATTTGAGTAATGACCGTACTTAATCACGTAAGAAACGAGATAGCTGGATAATTTTTCTCAAATGCGAACCTGATAAGTTGTTCAATCGTTCCCTCTACTTCTTTTTCTCCCAAATCATTTATTTAACCAAGAGTCAATGGGATACTAAAAAATAGTAACCCTACCTAATCTATCTCATAAGTGATATTTTAAGCAGATAGACGAAGGAAATACTTCTATCAAGTGTTTAACTCCACATGCATTTTTTTATTAACTTTGTTCGGAAAACGTGGTTAAAAACCATTCTCATTATTTATCAGGCCACATTTGCAACCTCCGTTTAATATACAGTAATACTAGCGATCTAGGAATAACGCGGTTCTTGAGTTTCCTCCCCTAAATATCCATTAATTGTCAAAAATGAAACGGGAACCAAGCTAAAAATTGATCATATCGCTCATGTGTCAGAGGAAGTTATCACTATGGTCCGAAAATTAGATTTGGAGGTCGAAGGTGATGGTGTCAACGAGCTGTTAGATTCACATCGTCCAGAGCTGACAACCAATGAGCCCATAGAAACGCGAGAACAAAACATTACTGAAGAATCTACACTCCAGACCCATCAAAAAAGCATATGGTACTTGAAAGGTTGACAAAAGCTATCGGTTAAATTGAAAAAGGCTTACAAATATTTAAAAACGAAGACCCCTAAGAGAAATGCGTCATAGCAGCAAAGCAAAAATTAAACAATTATTAGCTTTTTGTAAAAATATCTGCGTGGGAAAAGAAGCTATTGTGCATGCTGAATTTCATCTGCATCTATATACGTATGGCTTAAACATTTTAAACAATATCTGGCGAATCTGTAACCTTTTTAGTTCAATGGGTTACAGGGGGTAATGGGTAGCAGCGCTTTCAGATTTTATCATTATCTTCGACGGTGCGCTTCTAAATATAATCGTAATGACCGTCTGTCTTTACCTCAATACAATTTTTAAAATTTTATTATTACTTTCCGTTTCCTATTTACGTATACTACGATTCTTTGAGAATTTCCGATGGAGAATATGGAATACGATTTTTAGCACTCAATACTCGCTCAAATTTCCCAAATAGTCTAGTCTTCTGAAAATCATACCTCGTACGTACCCTGCAAGCCGCCTTTCGACACGTGACAGGGGGTGCAAGCACCATGACTCTACTTCCCTAATGGATAAAGTACTTTCGCATATCTTTCGCAGAAAAAAAAATAATTTTTGAAACTACTAGTTCTAGCATCTATTCCTCTGATTTTTCTCTAAGAATCATTAAGGAATATGTAACAGGGAGGACGAATAATATCTGCTGATATGAATATACTTTCTCTGAACTTATTAAGTAAATTAAGTCTTTGTATAAATCTTCTATCTTCTAGAGACTCCCATCCTGCGTCCTGAAGCATTTGAGAAACACTGACTGATTTTTTGTAACATTTTCTACGAAAAGTTTAGCCTTTCGCTGTACTTTTTATAATTTTCGAATACAAAAAGAGATTTCATGAAGCTATCGACATAATTTCATTCGACGTAACTTAATTTTTGATCATTTTTATTATTATAAGTAAAAAACTACAATTTTCATTAATTTTCTTCTAAAGGTGTGTTTTTGTTAGTCGTAGATACAAATTAAACAAAATTTAATATACGTATACGCTAAGTTGTGCCCTAACTAACGAAACTAACAATTTCGACATACGCGGTTTTAGTCGATCCCTCCTATCACAACTTTGGAATTATTTCCGTTGCGTAAGCCAAATGAAAATCATTCCAGCTTCACATCACAGTTGAAAATGTACGTACTTATTACATTGAATTGCTTATATTATAATGACAGGTTTTCAAAACACTTCTTTAAAAGAGCATTGGCGTAATGGTTCAGCTGCACTGAATCATAAGCTTTTGTGAAAAGTAAACCATTTTTACCCCGTTTCTCAAGACCTTTTAGGAACCTAACTTAGTGTAATCAAAAGCACTTCCGCCTTACAATCTAATTTTCTTGTCCTCTTAGTGTCTGCTTACTTCTCTTTCTACAACAATAGTATTTGGCCCCATTTTTTCCCATTATATTTATTTTTACTTTTTCCTATACTATCCAGACTTTCCAAATGAAGGACCATCGACTCTACGCTCACCCTGGTAAATTTTCTTATAGACATGTGTCGCATATTGACCCCCATTTTTAGCAACTTTCTCCCTTTACTTCATTTATAGCATACCATTCCTTCAACTGTCTCATTTCCTTCCACTCTTCCCTGCCGAATGCCCTAACTCCCTTCCTTTATCATTAAAAATATCATCATTTACAATTCACATGATTTCTATACCACCGTACCAATCAAAGATCTCCAAAGAATGAATTTTGTATTCACTATCTATTTCCATAGGAAATTTACAATAGATCATTAGTCGTCTCCCTCCTTTAAGGGAAAAAGGGAACATGAGTGCATTAAAATACTACTGACTGACACAAAGAAAATTGAAAAGCAAATGAGAATTAAGTATTATCGGAAGTTAGGTATTTGCTGGTTTCGGTTGCCTATTACGCAGTATTACATAATGGGTACGTTTTTGCAGCAAAATTTTGTTTCCTTTCGAGTATCTTTATCGTAAAACGTTTTTGAGAAAATTTAGAGGATTTCAGACGACAATCCAATCGATCAATAAACTATTATTCGCATTTTCCCTGTTCATCTATATTCCAGTCCCTGGATCCCATTATCTCCTTTTTCATACCCTTTTCCAATTTCCTACTCAAATCCTTTTCCATCCTCCTATTCATCTCCGATTATTCTTTGATCGATATTCTTATTCATCCTCATTGACTTTCATCTGCCTCAAAATTCCTCTGAGAGGTCATTCATAGGTTTACTACTCTTACGTCTGTATCTGTACACTATAAGCCGTCCTTTGGCGTGAGGCAAGTTATTCAGAGTCTAATCTATGGAGAAAAATCTTCCTTGGGAATATGTAACTGAAGAAAGAAAAAACATAGTTTACCCGTTTCCGTACTTTTCTCCTCAATTATGGAGTCCTACCACGAAGCTGCGTCTGAATACATTGATAGTGGGAATATATAATCACAATAAGTAAAATTTAAAGCCTTTAATAGCAGGATGTTCTGGCCTTTTTCTACTATTAACAAGTAACTTTCTCTACCATTAACTATTACTATTAACATACATTACGATACCATCATTTCACACGAGTTTTTTTATTTCCTAATGAAAATTTTTCGCAGACTTTTTCTCTAAAAAACCATCAATCTGAGATAATATTTAACTATATCGTTGAACCATAGCAAGAAAAGAGATCAAGCTATTCAGAAGACCAATGAAGTTGATTTTCCGTAAAATAGAAATAGTTTTACGAGTGAATGTTTAAAGTTTAGATCTCTCCGCTTATTTTCTTAATCTGCGATTAAAGTTTATTCTGAGATCAAAATAATATTAAAGATTCTGAGATCAAAGTTTACTTTGGAAATTCCAAATGATTGGTAGGATGGTGTAAAACCTTCATCAGGCCATCTAGCCCGTGACCCGCATTACTGTTTATAACTTATGCCTTCAAGTATACCTACAATAAAAACATACACGAATTGCTGTTCAAAAGATCTAAATTATAAGAGAAATGCAGGTGAGGAATACAGGAATAATTGTATTATAGATACTGCTGTAAACAACCAACGGAAACAAAAATGAATCATCAATTCGAAGAGGACGTTCAAATTTTCAAAATTCCATCAAATATAGATAATAATTTCTGAGTTTCTCGCAAGATTCCCGCAAGATAGCTTTAAGGTGCGGAATTCCGTTAACGTAGTACATAGAAGATATTTCGAAATATTTCATCGTGAATGGATATCTGCCTCTTTGTTGTATCTCTTTGTCTCGCATTTCAGCATTATTTTCATTTCACCGCTGTCTCCTTTCAACTCCCTCACTCTTATTTCCAACAATATTTCGCCCTCTCCCCATTTCCTCCCCTCTATTTTCCATCTCTTCATCCTCCTTCATTTACTTTCCTCCCTCCAATCCACTCCCGCTCCTATCAATTCCTCCCGCTTCTCCAACTTCCTATCTCATGCTTTATTCTGCTCCGGGCTCTTCTCTTTTGTAACCTGTCAGCGCCGGTTGCGTTGCCAATCCCCATGCCTTATGCCCACGAATATAATTTTAGGATCTTGTTTCAACTTTTCCTCCTCCATTTTTCAGTAGTGCTTTCTTTGAACTTGTTTACTCTAGCAGTGGGAATTTCGCAAGCTGAGAGGTGCAACAAGGTACGGATCGTGTCGATAAAGCTTACGAGAATTGAAATATCGAAAATATAACTTAGGGACAAAAATTCGTAATCCAGAAAGTACAAGTCTCTGAGAGTAAGCTTTCCAATGCAATGATATTTGAAGGAAATGTATCTTTCATTACATAGTTACTGAATTTTTCATTTTGTAAAACAATTTACAATGCAATTAACATTTTTGAGATCCATCCTGATTAAAAGATACCATCCCGAGTCACAAGAGTCACATAATAAATATTCATACCTAAATCCTTTTTTAGAAACTAAATGTACCCTAATAGATCCCATGCTCATTTTCAAGAAAATTCAGCGCATTAAATAAAATATTTTTGCCAAAGAACGGGCCAAATCTATAACTTTTCTTTGTGGCTAAAGAATAGTTAATTTTACAAAAGCTCTTAAGAACACAATTCGAGAATTCAAGGAAAGCTGGCAGCTTAAAGTATCAAGAACGCCCATCCTTAGTGATGTGTTGGCCATTATGAATGGGGCTCCCGGATAGCCAAGTGGGCAACGCGTTCAACTTCGGTGAAAGCGGTCCCGGGTTCGATTCCCGGTGGGAGCCAACGTGCGAAATGACCTAAGCTGTCGAAGCACTTTTAACAATACTACTACTACTACATTATGAATGATAACCCAAATATTTAACTGATTAGTCCGTTTCCAGTTCTAACTAATTCCAACTAACCGTGTATCAAATCATCTAGCTGCAGTAAAATTAAGTGATTCTAAGCAAAACCATTCAGTACTACAGCTTACCATAGATTAAAATCAGTAGAATTCAAATTAGAGTGCATGAGATGTATTGGTTTGGACTGGAAATGAATTTGAAGATCACAAACAGCTATCCTCCTTCAAAATAATTTTACCATTCCCTTAGTATCGTTATAAATAACTCTCCAATAAATTAATCATTATATATAAAATTTGAAATTTTCGTTTTCTTTCCTTTTCCTATGCATTTCATATCCTGGGACATTCTTTTCTAAAACCGCTGCTCATAACTTTGTGAAAACTTTTCGCTCCTCTTATGTATCATTTCTCTAACATTTATGGGTATACTGGCTTTAATTATTATAAGGAAATGAATATTTTGGTTTCTAGGTTTACTTCTAGCAAGTAATTCATTTTTTCCCTCATTTACTTGTTTCCCAAGAGTTCTCCAATTAAAAATAACATTGATTTGAAATAGGAGTGGATTAATTTCCTATCAAAGAAGCGATCGAAAATAGGAAGAATAATGTGATCGTGAGGAAAAAATTAAGCTTAACAAAGTTAACTGAGAGGACTTTAAGAAATATATAAGGTTCTAAGATAAGAATAATGGCTCTCAAAGAAACAGAAAGTGCTATTTTCTATCAAGTAGTAGTAGTAGTAATTAGCGTAATTGATACATATGTCCTCTGTCTAACCCTCTTACATATCCAATAGTTCTCTTGAATTGTCACACAACTCTCAAACTATTCGTTTTCTCAAAGTCAAAGATATTAACTATACCTGTATAATTATGGAAACAACACCTAACGGCACCTCAGGATATAATATAAAACTGGTAGTTAAAAAAAATCGTGACATTTATTCCGCATACAAATGCTTTCCCTATAAAATAACTTACTACAACAGAACTATTTGAATCAAAACTAAATCAAAATGTTTCACTCGATGAAGTACTTACAGAAACCCTTATCCTTATTTCATAACGAGGAATTCTGGATCGAAGGAATATTTCAGCTTACCTGGAAAAGATAAAGAATGTTATATAAGCATTAATTTGTTATTCAACGTTTTGGTTAAATAGTTATTCACTACTGTACTTAAGTTTAAAGTATATGTGTACCATTAACTATTACTATTAACATACATTACGATACCATCATTTCACACGAGTTTTTCCAGTCAACATATATCTCTATTTCGTATCTTAGTATCTCTATCCGATCTGATCTGCTCAAAATTACGAGATAACATACTCTAATGTACAAGAGTCGCTTCCTTATTCTATGAATGACATTTAGACTCAATTCTTATTTTGCGATTATTTAAANCAGACTTACTATAAATGATTCATTCGTTTTCAAAACGCTACATTTTGAAAAGGATTGCACATACAAATATGAATGATATAACCACTAACTGATTAAGTTTTCTATGTGTGATAAATGAAAATAACCACGTACTTGTACACTGCACACTCTACAAATGTTCAGTAAGTGCTCCGTGGTTCACAGGACACATGTCCAGGGGGAAGTCAACCTCGTTCCACACATTTTGTAGCACCAACCTGTCATTGGTCATCATTGCAGGTGCTTTTCCCTCAACACAAACAATCAGTGTCCTTGATTTGCCGATACCACCTCAAAATGCTTTGTTTACATGGTGGCTCTTTTCTTCACTCTGTCCTGAAAGCGCGTTGCATTGCTATAATAGATGAACATCTCGCAAATTCTAACACACAAAAACATTTTTCTTGCTTTGACACCATCTTGGAACGGTACTGAACTAGTGCGGTAACCTGGTGAACGCTATACAAACTTGGCGAGTTTGTGGTTATTTTCACATATCACTCATATTTGTATGTGCAATCCTCTTCAAAATATAGCGTTTTGAAAACGAATTAATCATTTATAGTAACCCTGTATAAAGAGATAAATCTTAATTAACCGTTTTATGAATAAATGTTATCTTTCACACAGAGACTTTTCATGATGATTTTTCCATGAAATGAAATGGCGTAAATATCATTGTCGTCAATTCCAGCGTAATGCAATGGAACGCCTTAGTTATTAGAAATAAATTATTACAATGCTGAAATATGTTAAATTTTTCAAAAAGAAGGTTGAAAGTTATAAATTTAAAATTGTTTGTATGTATGATGCTCATTTTTTAATAACTTTTATTACCCTAAACATGTGACAATATTTTGAGACCTTTTATATGTGTATAATGTACAATATTATGTATCAACAATCTCTAATTGATTGTAACTATATTCTGCCCAGGTGTTTCTTCACAGCTATACTAGAAAAGATGTGCACTGTCCACGGGAGGTTTTTGAGGGGTTTCCCTCGCGTCTTTGGGCAAATGCCGGACAAATTTCATTAATAATTTTCTTGCGCCCACTTGACCGTTGCCAGCTGGCCCACCGACCAAATTGCAACGACGCGACGTATTGAATAGATAAATTAAATTAAATAATACATACGCGCAAGTGAAGTAAGATTTACCAGCAGTTTTTAATTGAAGTTGAATCCAAATACAAAAAGCCTAGTTTCACATTTAATATTTAAGCTGCACTTCAATTTTGATAAAGACGTAATTTAATCTATCACTTGCAAACGACACAGCAAATTCTCATCTGAATCGTTATTCGGTTTCGCATTTTTGATGAATTCATACTAATACACCAAAAACTTCCTTTGTCCTTTTATCCTGAGGGGGATCAAAGCTGTCGCTTTAAATTACGACACTTCAAATTAATCATTCACGTAACCTTGAAAACGAAATTAGAAATTGGAGAAGAAGAAAATAAAAGCGTTGCTAACCACGGTTTTGAAAATTTATTCCTTCGTCACTTTCCATCACTCACTCAGCCCGAAGGCGAGAAGGATATCAATTCAGCGCAAAATCATTCAATTAAGAGTTATTTTCGTCCGATACGGTCTCGTGTTTACGCAAATAAAAATATTCTTTATTTTTCATCTCGGCGCGAGAGCGATATGAGAGGAAATAAGGGTGGGAGTTGAGGATCTCTTTAACACTCATTTTCAAACAGATAGGTTTCTGTTTCTCTGCGAAACTGAAGCAAATGTATTCTTAGGGAAGCCCTAATATTTGCCAGAGAAGTAGAGAATCTGTCGTTGTTGTCGAGGATCTTCTCACGTTAATGATCACAGGAGATGAAAAAAAGTCTCTTCCAAACTTTTCATCTGCCTAAGAAAACCCTTTTTTAAATACGTAGAATTACAGCGTAGATTTCTACTGCGGAAAAGGTTGATCTCAATCGGGATTTTTTCCACCGTGATTTCTTGAACTTTCGTGAACTTTCATCTCTTATGAGCATAAAAAGTTATCAAAAACTCTCGAACGGACTGAGAGGTTAAAATTTCGTTTGCTTCTAAGCGACCTTTTATGCTCTTAAGTCTAATTCAAGGAAAACATGAAGAAAAACATCTCATTTGAGAGAGAAAGCCTCTTTTATGGAGTTTTCCACTTTTTTCTCGTACAACTGAATCTGCTTAAGTTTCTCAAATAATCTTTTTAAGGAACATTTCCCACGAGACGCTTCGAAAGGAGCAGATGACCGAGAATTCAATGTAATTTTCTTTCTCACGAGTCGGTCCGAGGAACATAAAACTCTCGCAAAAAGAAAATTAATTTAACTCATCCGTTTTTCTTAAGGAAAATTATGAAATGTACATAAAAATACATGTAAAAATACTCTTTTTAACTGTGAAAATTAAAATTAAGGATACTTAAGGGTAATATCAGCCACAACGATCCTGCATTAAAAGCAATAACAATAATTGAGACGATTCTCCATTACCGCGAAAAAATACGGCACACACAAGTATATGTAAATATATTTCTCATGGAAGATTGACGATAAGTAGAAGAAATCTTTCTTAAGTCATCTTCATCATTTATTCACCCCCTGAGAAAATAACTTTTTTACCAAATTGCTGCTACAAAAGTATCGAGTTCGCAAAAAAATCGTAGAAAAAATTTGCTCTTAATGTCGGAGGTAACCGTTATCCATCTTTACAATAGCTGTAACCGTGTACTTATTTATTTCTAATTTATATTTCGGGATAACGTTGCATCGTTCATTGAAAAGTAAATTTATACCGAAAATTATTTTTTTTCTCTTGTCGCGAATGGAACCGAAATTGCAAATCGGTTACAGTACTCATTTATATGAGTAACACTGGCTTTCCGTTGAACAAGATGGCCGGCGAATTGAGCGTTTCATATTGAATTCATTTCAGATTTTGTACATTATTAGAAGAATTTTAAAGAATAAGTTATCATAAAAACCTTCGAATTCCATCACACGATCTTGACGATTGACGGACATATTCTTTCCGAATCTGGTTGTTAAAATTATTAAACGTTTTCTAACGTTTCGAAGAAAAACGTTTACTATTTCACCAAGCTCACTAGCTCAACTCACTGTTAAGCTCACCAGTTCCTTATTTTTCATTTAATATGCAACATTTTGGCCTCCTCAATAGACTATATAATATGATATAACGTAATATAAATATATTGTCCTAGGAGGGTGTCCTTTGGAACATGATCCTTTGGAACTATACAGACTTACTATAAATGATTCATTCGTTTTCAAAACGCTACATTTTGAAAAGGATTGCATATACAAATATGAATGATATAACCACTAACTGATTAAGTTTTCTATGTGTGATAAATGAAAATAACCACGTACTTGTACACTGCACACTCTACAAATGTTCAGTAAGTGCTCCGTGGTTCACAGGACACATGTCCAGGGGGAAGTCAACCTCGTTCCACACATTTTGTAGCACCAACCTGTCATTGGTCATCATTGCAGGTGCTTTTCCCTCAACACAAACAATCAGTGTCCTTGATTTGCCGATACCACCTCAAAATGCTTTGTTTACATGGTGGCTCTTTTCTTCACTCTGTCCTGAAAGCGCGTTGCATTGCTATAATAGATGAACATCTCGCAAATTCTAACACACAAAAACATTTTTCTTGCTTTGACACCATCTTGGAACGGTACTGAACTAGTGCGGTAACCTGGTGAACGCTATACAAACTTGGCGAGTTTGTGGTTATTTTCACATATCACTCATATTTGTATGTGCAATCCTCTTCAAAATATAGCGTTTTGAAAACGAATTAATCATTTATAGTAACCCTGTATAAAGAGATAAATCTTAATTAACCGTTTTATGAATAAATGTTATCTTTCACACAGAGACTTTTCATGATGATTTTTCCATGAAATGAAATGGCGTAAATATCATTGTCGTCAATTCCAGCGTAATGCAATGGAACGCCTTAGTTATTAGAAATAAATTTTGAGAAAATGTTCACAAATAAATGATAAATTACAAAATATGACTATAGCAGGTGCTAATCAATTATCCTCATAATGATTAATTTCATATCTATAGCAAAAACTAGACCTTCGCGCACCCATCTACATCTGCATACGTACCCTGAAGCAGCTTTTCGTTATGTGGCAGGGGGACTTAAGTCATAAACGAGCTTCCCTTGTCACCGGCCGAAAGCCTCATGAGGCTGCACCTGAAAGGTGTGATCTCTTAACTGATGAACGAACGCCTTGTGATTCAAGTTTATCGAATGGTGCATAAATGCGCGGGACGGAAAATGCAGCCCAGTGTGAAAGCGAAAAATCCCACGAGAAGTTGGGAAAAGAACGTGACCTTTCCACCTCTTTTATCGTCTCACTTGCATAGGAAAATAGGCGACGATGTGAATCACGCTGTCAAATATATTTTGCAAAAGCCACACTATTTTTATAGCACCATCATAATATAACATATTTTATACCACTCAAAATACTAAACACGTAGAGTTTATTTTTAATTCTGGTAGCAGACGATGTGCATATAAAATAGGGGAATGTGGAGCGACTTTCCACATAAAAATACGACTACATGGTCACAAAAATGATAATCTCAATCTAGCGTATTGAAACCCATAAACTGAAGCGAGTGGGAAAGCAACTAGAAGGTTATATAAAAATGGCCGAGCCAAAATGTAAGGAAGGAAGTAAAAATTCTTGTTCAATGCTAGTCATAGAGGTGGAACATTTGGGTTTGCGTTTAAATATACATTTACACATTTTGAATTAATGCACAATAAATCAAACCAGCTAGTGGAAAGTTATGTATTAAAATCGGTTAGAATGTAGCTGTTTTAGGAAGGTAAAAGGTAAAAGATAAAATCTTAAGAAATGCTCTAAATTATACTTAAACTACTTCACTTCTTTCTACCTTTGTGAACTGTTAAATCAAATTTTAATATAGGTCATAACAGCTAAAAAAAAGACTCATAACGATTCCTTGGAATGAAATAGCTAAGGAAACTACGTAACCACAAAACAGAGGTACGGTTTTCCAATCTTATTTCGGTGGTTCAAACTGCGTAGTTCGCTAAGATATCGAGGACTGCGTGTTCTGAACGAATTTTTAAGGATAAAATCTTATTCATTTGGTGTCAAACTCGATGAGAATAAGATATGTACTTGGATTTCAAAAAATCTTCTCAGCTTTGGTTTCTGCAATCACATCAAAGGAGGTGAAATTTATCTGTACTTCGTAAAAGATCGATCTGGATAGGAATTGATCCGAAATTACATCCTCTGAAAATGAGAATCTCCTTCGGCCGAGAGCTTTTATCTAGAATTTCAGTAATCTCCTAGTGTGGCAGGGGTGAAATTCCATCGTCTTTCTTCCACTTTATCCGCTAAGCATATCAACCACCACCACCCATGAATATCACCTTACTCTGCACATTTTATTTGCCCTTCCTTATCCCTCCCTTTTCCTATCCTTTTCTCTCCGCATTTTTTACTTCCCTACGCATGTCCGCACCTTATCTTGGCCTTGCCACGTTTTTTCCTCTATGCGCAAGCTTTTAACCATTCGTTATAGATTCGCTTTTCAACCCATGTTTCACTATTCAATTATTCCCTTTTATAACCCACACACATGTCATCCACTCTCATCATGTGTTCTTTTTTCCTTATCACATTTTCTTCTTTCACTCTAAATCAATCTCAAAAAACGCTCCTTGAACGAGTTCGTACATGACCCCTGGTATATTTCATGATTAAAAAAGTTTTAAGTTGGAATTTAATTACGGTATGAATTAATCTATCGAAAAAAGTAATGGATAGAATGTATTTTTAAACATATGGCGAAAGGCGGCCTGCATGGTACATGTGCAGATTTGTATTAATAATTATGTTTAAAAATTAATAATTTCGTGAAATTTCAAGCGTTCAAGTATTCGGAATAGCTACGCATATATGACACTCGAACTAATTCCGGTGAGCCCTCAACTGATGCGGAAATGAATTTTACTAAAATAGAATGCATCAGGAAGCATTTCAAATGAACTCCATGTATGTACCAGTTTTGTTAACCTTGGCTGTAGTGGTCATTCTTCAAAAACTCCACAGTTTCTATACAAAATTCAACAGGCTTCTGAATTATTAAACTTACAAATTCAATAAATGCTACCGAAAATGACCTTGTGTTTTTGTTATTAAAAAAATTGTATTATTGGGCAACAATTATCCGATACGACTAATCCCATTCAATTTTCGTTCTTTCTCTTGCCATTTTTCGTCTCTTTTCCATCTCGATTTCCCCATTACTTTAATCATATTCGTAAACGCACTTCGATCGGCTTCCTTTCTCTCAACCTCAGTCTCCTTTGGCACATTCCCGATTCCATTCCTTAACTTTCCCCGTAATCTCCCTCTTCCAAACTTCGCCCAAAACTTTCGCGATATATTCCTCGCCGAGCATATCTCAAACTCTCATCTTTCTCGACGAGAAACTAGATGAATTCTCAAATATATTCCTTTTGCAAGCAACCAAACTTCTACCATAATTTAATCAGTTTTCCGATATTTCTAGTATCTGTATTTTCGTCACTAACGACTTTACTTCGCGACTTACTAGCAAGAGAAAGACTTTTCCTGTAATTCCTATTCGTCAGCTCAACACTTCCGACGCACTGACTTCATTTCCCTTACAATCTTCCTTTCCGTCTCTGAATATTCCCGCTTTTCTCTGCCACTCTATAGCTGCTTCCCTATGCGCGGTTAACGCACTACCCAGTTAGCCCTACCAACCACAAGACCCTTCTTTCTCATCCCGCCCACTCTACCTCTACCATCCTCCCGTATTCCTCCCGATGGGGACTTGGGCAAGAGGAAACCTGCCTAAATAACATGGGTCCGGACTAATGGAGGCAATTCCCTGAACTATTTTAAGATACCCTAAGTCCTGATCATTAGGACTGCGGATTACACAAGCTGCTTAGTTCGAATCACTGAAGAAGCAATAATTAACGCTCAACTGCCCTTTCTAATCTGATGAACTCCGAAACTACCGGAATTTTCGTCCGAAGCGGAAATAAAATAACCCCCGAACTCTTTTCGTGGATTCCAATTAACGCAGGTTCATTCCGAAAACTCTGAGCTGTTGATAATAAAAAATATTTTCTGACTCAATTTATTTCCTCGTTACGTAACCACAAAGCGATGAGAAACTCCACCAACTTGTGTTACTTCCTTTAAGTACCCTAGAGTCGAGAATTATCTGTATATTTATACTTTTATTCATTGCTGTATATACGCAATGCTGCCGATGAGATTAATTGAAAGACAATAAATATAGTTAAAAGTATTCCCATTAATTTTGCAGTAATTTATATTCAAACCAATAGTCGAATTGAACTTCAATTCTTTTTCAGGCTCTAAAAAGTACAGAAACGATGAAAATAATCAAAACTTATTATAGACTATATACCTACTAAAGGAAGATTTTAAGTTGAAAAACGCAAACTTGATGGGTGTAAATTATTTTCTTCCCTGATTGGGAATCTACAATCGAAAGGCCAAGAAAATACAACTCTGGCGATCATAATTTAGAAAATATTCAATTTGCTACATTCATCTTATGGCATATGAGACTAAAAATGAGCCGTGCTGATACATGATTATTATTCCAAAACAACTTCTAGCAAGTATATACTTTAGAAATTTCAATATTTTCTCTTACCTGCCCAAAGCGGAATCTGTATATGGTAGCAACCTGAAAAATCCGGAAATAGCATGTAGCAACAAGTAAAATAAAAACCTGTGAAACTCATATTAGAAGGTAACCGTTCAGTTTTGGTTTCTCTCAAGAATAATCATCAGTCATAGTTCGTACCTCTGTTATCGCCCTCGTTATTCGTGGGTTTATCAATAATCAATACTTGATATTTCAAATTAATATGCCAATTGATGAATATTTGGTAGTTTTCTATGCTTTTAAGGAATCAGTAAATAGAATGAGGCACAATATAATGTGCATTTGTAATACATGATCTTATTAAAAGAGTTGCAAGATGAGTCGAAAATCCATTCCCTAAATTCTACAAGGGCAAATGCATTCCCCTCCGAATTAAGAAGTTTTGAGATACACAGAATCGATACGCTTCTGTAAGCAGCTTCTTCCCTTGCAACCTCTTTCAATACAATCCGTGATACAATATAAGAATTATTTTATTTGGATACGGGGTATTTTAATCTTCAGAAATCAAGGCACGTCTCCTTCGTTACTATGAAAGCCTGCGAACAGTTTGTCTTCCTTGAAACTCCTATCGGGAGTAAATAACCATAACTGAATAATATGAATGGTAATCACTTGTAGTTATTACCACTATTTTATTTTTAAGGCAACTGATGATTTGAAGAAAATTTAAGTAATGTACATACTTTATCCATTGTAAAGTTTTCCATGCGAAATTCTCACTTAACAGAAGTTGGCGAAGAAAACTCAACTATTAACTTGGCTCTCATTGCTCGTTCTATTTCTGAAGGTATTGGAAAAAATCTCCTTACGGTATCCGCTGATTACCACCAACAGTAAGAAGATTGATAACGCCCTTTTTAGCATAATGTTTTATTTTTGGAAAAAGAGGAAATTACAAAGGGAATGCAGCATTGCTCCATGATTTCTAAGGAAGAATGCCAATTGATAAATTTGGAACCTTATAGAGAAAATTAATAACTTTAGGTTCTTTATAAAATGAACAATAAGGTCTCAGTTTAGAATTACTGAGCAAAATCGTAAATACAACGCTGAAAAATACAGTAGGAGGATCTCATAACTTACAGAAAATAGATCGGTTGCGTAGCATTTAACTTGTTTAGGGAGAATTTAGGCTACTGATTCGCAAAAATTCAAAAGAAGTATTCCATTATAAATTCAATGTCTATGTACACACTTCACCACAAAGATACTGTAATTTAGTACCAAAGTCTTTCACTCAAAGTATATGTTCATCAGGTAAAGTGCTTTGGGTTAAGATCTGTGTTAAAGTATATATATCCTTCGGGATTTAAGTTGTTTGAAATGGATTTCTTTCAAGTATCATGTAAAAAAATACATTAAAAATTCCAATAGATACCTTTATTTTTTGTGAAGTGCGGCAATATCCATTCCTTGGAAATCTAATTAGTGAGAAAGTCTGCGGATCCTCTTTTGATGACGGAGAAGTTTGCAAGAGATTTCGAAAGAAATATAGGGCCCGAGGACAAAAAACGATATGATTTGATTCTTCGGAGTAAAGAAAACTAATATAATCAAACAAATTTAATTCGAAATAACTAACGTATCTCAAAAGAACGAGATGATAAAATGTTGAAGAAGAGGATGCGGAACGAAAAAGAAGCAGAAATCCCTTCGGCGTCCAAAGTTCTGTTGACATCGCTCAATAGCATCCAGAAATAAAATGGAGAGAGAACTTTAAGGGAAAGGTATCGCCGTCTAACGAGGTGTTCATTAGCACCAGGTAAAAAAAAAATGCAATAGAAACTTTCGTCACATAACTTTTACCCACTATTGGCATTAAGATGTCTGTTTTTTTAATTTTTGAGTAATTTTAATAGTAAAGTTACTTTTATGATAAATCAACACTCTTACACATAAACACGCAACTAAGTCTCATTTTGGCTTGAATTTATTTCACATCATCCTGTCATTTAACCTACTCTCTTTTGAATAACCTTACAAGGGCTATCGATAGCCAAAAGGGCAACGCGTTCGAACTCAGTAAAAGCGGTCCCGGGTTCGATTCCCGGTGGGGTTCCACGTGCGAAAAGACCTAAGCTGTCGAAGCACTTTTAACAATAATATACTACCATAATAACCTTAAAAATGTTTCTGCTTTCATGCATGCGGCTGTGCAATAATTTTTTCCTGAGATTAAGACTCTAGGAGTAGATAGATTTCAAACTTTTACGCCGATCAAGAACAATATAACACATTTTCGAAAATTTTAAAAGTCTCATCAGACTGAACATTGCTCTTATGCATCTCTGAATGAAATTGCGTTGCCGTAAGCTGTGCCGTTTCCTTGCAATTTATTTTTATACATCACGAAAAAGCCGAAATTCGCAAAAAGTGCCGTTTTTTGGGTACCTTGGTTTAAACATTTCTTCACGGTAAATCTAGTTCTTTGTTGCCATCAACAAAAAAATTCCAGGAATAGAACATAGAATAACCTTTACTTTGGTGAAAAAATTGTTCATATTTGTTGAGCACTAAGCTCGCAATACATTAACAGTCCAGGGGCACATAATTAAAAATCCGATAGTAGATACATAATAACGAAACAAATACTTACTATGTATTGTAAAATCTTTTATATAAACCTGACGAAATTATGATAGTCGAAGGGAGGTTGCCAGCCCTGCACACCGGATTACTGGGCGTGTCGGATCAAGGCAAGGCCGGATTACAGAGATTGTTCTGTACATAATTATAATCATTTTATACTCTTGTCGCATTTGAAAATAACGAGGTGATTAAGATATTTTAAGAACCTCTTTCTTTAGCCATCTACAGGTCCTGCTACCATGTGCATAAATGGAATATTTTTCATTTGTCTTTTGGTACAGGTTAGAGAAAAATTTATCTTTCGTCAACATATATCTCATTTTCGTTCATGGCTGTGATAATATGACAGCTACTGAGGTATTAGTGATACTGAATAATTTCATTGATTAAGGTCTCTCCTTTTTGAATGCTATGAAATGTTTTACTTGTAGAGTCATAGTGCTTCACTTACGTGGATTTATTCCGCTTATAGCATTCTGTCTCAGCGAGGAAAGAAATGGCGAACTACCTCACTCCTCACTTTGCCTAGTCACGTCAGTCCTCTCTCCACAGCTTTCCGTTGCTTATGGTGAAGGGGATAAGGTTCAAACCAGCCTTTACTGAAGGCTGTACAAACAGGTGCATATGACGAGGGCTTAAATACGCCTTACATAATTTATTTCATCAATCGCTTCGAAACCGTTTCGTCGAAGCAGAACTGAAACAATAAGATGTAACGTCCATCCAGGGATCTTCAGAGAATTTACTTACGTATTTATTACCATATTATTATATGCATATTTCTTTACATATACATACGTTATTTATTCACATAACTTCCCCTTTATTCATTACTGTAAATTTGTTCATCAATGTAGCCCCCACAGTTGAATTTATTCATTATTTCCTTCCCAATTTTGTATTTTGTTTTTCTTCGCTTGTCATAATAATTTCCTGAGCAACCATTACTAATACCTTACGGATTTTCAGGGCTGCGCAGAAACTCAGTTGAGAAACATGTTCCCAAGTCCAAACTTAACGGTATAAATTTGACAAACACTATACTTTAGTTTTATTTCATTCCTTAATTTTTGAAATTGTAACGAAGCTGATAAAAGCTTTTTAATTATATTATAATCTTAGAAACTTCTGAACGTTTGCGAAACTGTTCCATCTTTCTCAAACCTGCCTTTAAATTCTGATATTAACAGCTAAAATTAATTTTTAAATATCATACATTACGTAACCTTTTATGACCTCAACTGTCGCTTTACCCTACGAGTGGCTTTCAAAAAGCTTCGGTGATATATCATCATGAGTTGACTGCCTGGATCCGTGATCAAATGATTTATCGACCTCATTTGATCGCCTTGTTTTTCACACCACTCCTTAGGTCCTCATCGCTTCCCATCCAAAGTTTCTCACTTATCTGAAATCTTTTCTAACCCTCCACTTACAGCTTTTTCTAGAGCTTTCTCGTCTATAACATTTTGGCTATCTTCAACATTTTGGCTATCTTCAACATTTTGGCTATCTTCAGCCCCTTGTGGTATCCTAATCTTATCTACTTTCCATGTTTTTCGATATGTTCTCCAGATTTTTCCTCCTCAACTTCAAATCATTCCCCTTAATTGCCCATATCTGACCACTGTGATAGATCTTTAGGAGCACCTTTTTACATCGATTAATTCTCAATTCCTATCGAAAGATAAGATGAAAAATTAAACATTAAACCATTGCTCAACTCTTACTTCTTACATTTAACCAAATTCTTTACTTCAATACTTTTCTATTTCACTAATATCACTTCATTCTCCAAGCCCATGGGTGACTTACCTACGGCACTTGCCACCAAAAGGAAGAGAAACATTATGGCGCTGCTTTAGCCTTGTTATTTATATTTCAATTACAGCAATTAAGCTCCAAAATAATACATTTGAGTTTCACTAATTAAAATTAATATTAATGATTAATACCGTCGATAAAAATGTTTTATACGGGTCATTTTGGTAAATAATAAGTTTAGCATTTCATACAATACTTTGGCACCAATGAGCACATATGTCCTTTATTTTATAAAAAACATGGCTCTCTTCAGACAAAGGGTTGGACATCCCTGTCCTAGAAATGCCTTCCATGTGCATCTTACACCGTAATTTCTTTTCCAATAGAAGTGAACCTGGATCATCCGGCCTATCCTAACAATTTTCTAATTAAAAATTTCGAGTAAATCATACTACCTTTTCTTACATCTTCTATTAACGATACACAGTTTCCTTACTAATTACATTCTTGCCTTTCCATGGGTTTCCCATCCAGACCAGAAATCCTCGATTTTTTTGAAAAAGCTTATATTAGACATTTCAAGCACGCGGTGGTCACGAAAGGGCAGTAAAGTAGCTTGTGTTACTGCGTTTATTTGGAAGTAAAAGTATTTCTTTTCGAATTTCAACCTTTCCTCACGCATCAATTAGCTTCAAGAGGAGGGCGGATTACGAGTAAGATCTAATTATTTCTTAATTTTTACTCTACGGAATCATTTAAATATAACCTATTCTGTAAAATGAGTTAATTCATCTGCTGAAAATTGTTAAGCAATTCTAGAAATTTCTCTTTCAAAGCTGAAAATGAGTTTTATCAAAGAAAATTATTCTCTTAATATTTCTTTACTACGTACTATCAACTCATTGTTTTTCTACTTCGAACTCGAATTAGCGTTAAAGAGTAATATTTGAAATTATTATTTAATTATTATCTTTAAAGAATACGTTTACAAATAAAGTTGTTTCGGAGTTCCAACATTACTTCCCAAGAGTATCTTCATTTTATTCTCTAAAAAAATACCTATGGATTTATTTTCTAATTTCTCGTGCTTTTACCGAAATTTCCTGCTCTGCCCTCTTCTTTATATCTCACGTATTTTATGGCACATAAGATATTTTGATACTTTCCTTGACTTTCACAGTCGATAAGTCGTTTTCAGTTTTACTGCCAACTTCCCTTCCGTCCATTTTAAACATCCATCCGTCTCTATCTTATTTCGTCTTTCCTACATGAATTAACCTTTCTGCGATTCCACTCCAAGACCTTCCACTAATTCCACGAATATTATTTTTCATTTTTCGTCTTCCTCGATCCTCAAATTTTGTTTTTTTTTCTTGTTATTTCTGCTTTCAGTTGCTTACGTAATACTTTTGAAATCTAATCCTTAAGGTTTTCACAACCTTTGAAACTTTATTCATTATTATATAACCTCGTTCGACCTCTTAAATCACCTTATCTCTTCACACCCATTGGCACATACTTCTAACACATTTATAATGTCTATCAGCGCATCCGTAAATAAAAATACGTGTTTATATCCCCTGAAAAAAACGCAGAATGCTTTGCTCGGATGTTCTTCATAGTTCCATAGACTATTGAGATACTCTCTAATCGAGAACATCCTAAGTACACGAAGTTGATTGTCTTTTGTTGCATCTTCCCTACTTCCATTAGAGTTCTAATTGAATGTAATAAAAGTCCAACCTGCGACTTACTTCGTAACTTGTTTCTAAGCAGCATCATATACGATTTTCAGTAGCTATTTTAATGACAATACCCGATGACTTTCTCAGCGTCTTACCATATGGAAGAACAAAGCCGAGGAAATAACATCAAACTAATTTCCCATTCCGTGATATCGAATGGCGAATGAAAATTAACTCCAAAAGGAGATCAACGGAATAGGCCTTACAGTACAACCGCCAAACCCACGTTAAGAGGTTTTAGTCATGGTATTACGGAAATAAACAGCTGAAGTAAATAAACAAAATAAGTAGGGAAATTAGGGAATACGGTGTAAATTTGGCAACCTCCAGATGATAGGTCTAGCTATTAGATAAAACATTCTAGATGAAATTAACTCTATAGTTCTACCTCAGAAAGGAAATTATTAGATAATTGGACGATTTATTTCGCTAATTTAAGGATTTATTGTTATTTACGGGTGGAGTGGTTAGCATGTTAGCGTTCCAACCCCTAGCTCCCGCGTTCGAGTCCCGGCTAATCCGATTTTTCTGGTTAGGGAATGGTTGCGTACGCTCGCCATTGATTCGTCGATTGTTACTTCATCTTCACATCCTGATAGAAATAGAAATAGAATTTCGTTCGTAGAACGAAATTTTCTTATTAAGAATAAAAAATAGAAAAATGTGAGAAACATGTTCATAGGAATGAATCAAAATAAAGGATAAAGGAAACTGTATAAAACCTTTCACTCAGTGTGAGCCTACACTGAAATTCCTCAGTAAAATAAGTGAAAAAGGGCGAAAGGCACCACAAAGAGTAGGAACCTTTGAAAAAGGATTTTTGACATTGAAACAGGATATGTAACCTAGGGGAAAGGAGGTAAAACGTAGAGATAGCGAAGAGGGTGGGCCAAAATTTTGAAGAAAGGGCGTTTTTAGATGTAATAAAAGTTATAGAGCTATAAAAAAAGATAGCACCTGATATTTCACTGCTTCAAATTTTAGGAGATGGGTTTTTCAGGGGGTGAAAGTGATGCCCAGATAGAGAAAGGTATGTGTAAAGTTATGGAAGATCGCGCTATCACTCCTCATTTCTTTCTTCCTTTCTGATTAACGAAAAGGGCGAGTTGGAGCAGTAAAACAGGAAAAACAGAATTTCCACGAAGAAAGATGCTTAGCTTCAGTACATTAAAATAGAGGTGTCGGCTGCTTGATTCATTGAGTTAAACTCGAAATCGAATTGATTATTTTGTAGCACAAAAACGACTCTCTGTCTTCTACTGCTATTTTCGAAATAAATTAAAGCATGGGTTTCCGAATTGATCGATATAGAGCCCCATGTCACCAAATGATAATGTTAGCGGTCGATTCCAGCTCTAGGGTCGAATAAAGGTCGATGGAAAAATAGTTGATTAAAGTTTACTTAGACGATGCATACACTAACATTTAGTTTTATAGTGAAAGAATTATAGAAAAGACTTTATTAAGTATTAAAATAAAATATGATATATATTTACAGATTTAGGAATATATTATTAAATTGGTATATTAAAAACCTAAAGATGTAAGAACTCCTTACGAAACCGGTCGTTCAAATAAAAAATCAGTGGAAAATTACTAAATCTCTCAACTTATTATTAGGAATATATGTTTTTAAAGGAAAATTGCTACTTTAATTACGGAATATTCACCCATGAATTGCTATCATAATTTAAAATTAATTGAAAATCTGAAATTGTAATTGTAAACTACTGATCTGAGCATTAGTTTTGGCCCTTTTACGGTACGCATAATAGTTGTCATTTGATCAAAAAGAAATGCATGATCCCGACACAGAACCAAAGACTGGACGCTTGAGACTGAAGACCAGGTGGGGTGAATATTTATTATTTATTTATCTCAGTCGCTCCTCAGTCGCCGTAGGGTAAAGACGTGTTTCTAGGTATCTCCGGAGTGAAAGGGAAATCTGCGGGATGGCTGGAATTAAGTGTACCGTTTGCAAAAGGAAGCTCACGAAGGGAGTTCAGTGTGTTAAGTGTGAGCTGTGGTATCACTTTAATTGCGGGAAAGTGCAAGAGGAATGTGAAGAGGATTGGAGGTGTATTGGATGCGGTAGGGATAACGAAAGGNATGTACGGTGGGGTTTTACCCCGGGACCGCTACGGTAGCCGAGAAGGCCTGCCATGAACTCCGAAAAATCCAGTAATAGCTTTTTACTTACTTATTGTGTCTATTGGGTTTTTATATTTCTATTATGTAATTATTGTATGTATGAATGTATTTTAGGTATAAAACTGCCACCAGGCTTCCAGCCTAACTGCAGATATTGTGACGATTAAACGATTAAATTGTTTTACGCGGCAGTTAGATACCTAGCCAGGAAATGATTGATAAAATTCCAAAAATTCCTGAATGGGTCGATATTCATAAAATTTTCGGAACCCAGGACTAAACTATCTATCGAAAGTTAATATATTAATTTTCTGTAACAAACCACATAGTACAGTGGAATAAAGAACTTCTACTGCATTTTACGTTAAGTAGTACTGATTTCCTTACACAAAGATTACCAACAATCTTGATATCTGTCGGCATTTTTTGTCTATTAAATTGTACTATAAGCTTTTACTTGTTTCCTGGAGAATTGCAATCGAATTTGTTGCAGATAATACTTCCTAAATTCTCACACATTACAGAAAGGTCTCGTATGTCGCGGTTTTATCTTTCGCTAAGTATCATTTATAACCACGCTTCTATTTCGCGGTTATACTTTTTGCACTTTCGCAGTAAAAGATAGCGAAACTTCGCTTGCTTTATTTTACAGTTGGACTAAAAAAGCTGATTGCGCTGAACCAGAGCAATATGTACGAATACTTCTTCATACAAGCGTAGAAGATGTCAACACTGGGATATCAATATAAGGGACTAACATAACTAATGAGAACTAATATAAAACAGAAAAATGCGACCATACAATGGAACGCAGACAGATCGAAAAGCGCACGTGTTCCAAGCCTTGCAAACGAGGCAAGATCTTATCCAACTTTCATCGTTCGTGACCAAGACTAAGAATTGGCCAGCCAAATTCATCAAAACGACACATGTTGCTACTATGATTGTGATTGGCTGAGTATTCGCAGAGAAGCTTCAGATAATATAATTTTTACAATAGTTCATTTCCATGACAACTAACTGCCTTCTTTGAAGTCCATTCAGACCATCACAAATTATTCTACATCGTGGATGGTAAGGCTCTTCATTATCCTAGTATATGTTGAGTTTTACATCAATCTATATTGTCATTATATCTTATATCGACGTTTTATGGTTTTGAATTTTCTACATCTACATCCAAATAAATACCCCGCAAGCCGCATTTCGTCGTGTAGCAAGGGGTGTAAACAGGGGCGTTCGAATTATATATTCAGCTTATTTTTGTCACGTATCGTTCGCGGACAGAATGGAGTCCTTAAAACAACTTTTACTTGCATCCATTCCTCTTATTTTACGCCCATTACTGGATCGACAAAAGTAGCAGAGGGGTCGCATGATATCGATTACATCTTCCAAAAATTTACTTTCTCTGAATTTATCAAACGATTGCAGCATAACTTCTAATTTCCTTTCTTTGGTAAACGGAACCATTTTCTCTACAGGAGGCTTCATGGAAAACCTCCGGATAGTACCTTGGAAAGTTTTACTACCCTAGAAGGCATTGGAAAAAGAATGTGTCTCAATGTAAATATATAATATATGAAAATTTGTCTTCTTCACACAGCAAACGAGAGCTACAAAACTATTGAGTGTGATTTTTTTGAGGGTGTCAGAAATTTTATTTACCTGGGATTAATACCAATTAATGAAAATAAGATTTCTGATGTGATCAACACAAGGGTAATACAAGGTAACAAGGCCTATTTTGAAAATGTACCTTTCCTCAAATCAACTCTTCCGTCGAGGAATAATAAATTGAAAATTTATGAAACTCAGGTAAGACCGGACTTAAGACATGGAACTGAGACGTGGGTATTATCCAAGCTGGTTGAAGAAGCATTCAGAAGATTTGAAAGGAAAATGATGAGGAGAATCTTAGCCAAGTCAAAGAAGGAGAGATGTGGAGAATTAGAATTAAATAGGAAATACATGAAATATTAAAATGCTAGAGTATAGTTAGGTTCACTGCGACTGTCATGGTTGGGCCATGTTGAAATAATGGAATAGGATAGAATGCCCAAACTGTTACTCAATATTGAGATAGAAGGGGTTAGGAGGGCCACGCAAAAGATGGCTACAGGATGTAGAGGAGGACCTAAAGACAATGGGAGATGGAAGATGGAAGGATAAAGCAAAAGGGAGAACCGAATGGAGGCATATAACAGAGGAACTCAGCTCCCACACCAGACTGCAGAACTGTGGATGATGATTATTTTAAGTATGTACTCCCCGAGAAAGTTTTGCCTTCAGTTGCGGAGGGCGTTACGTGTAGCATATTTGTTGACAGATTTGATAATCTTTTTCTTCGACTCGAATAAGTGACCTAATCTATTCCCGCTAAGGTCTTTACTTTTCCGTACAGAGCTCTTTGACTGAAAAGAGCCTTTCGAATCTCACTATCATACCACAAGATTCGGATTCGTGTTTAGAGTATTTTGATGGTACATAAAAGTCTATGTAATATGCACTATCCCAACGAAAATTTTCCAAGTTTCTTCGGGGGATATTTGACTGGCGACTTAAATGAGTTAAAATAGGTTTTCCATTTTTCGTTAAAGTCCTCTAAACTTGCTTTAGAAAAGAGATTTGCGTTTTTAGGGAAGGGATTTTACGTTTCGGTTTATTATGCTTGTTTAATTTTACATTTCCGTCAATGAATACACCTTATTGGTCGCGAAGCCCTTCGTTCGAAATGGTCTTTATACGCTCAGGAAAGTTAATTAGGAAGAGATCGAAAATAGTTTCTCCTCTAGTTGAAGATTTTACTGCTCGGTATAATGAGTATTTATTTAGTAACGTTTTAATGATATTTAATAACGTTTTACATGAGTCGGTGCCCCAAGCAATTTTCATTATGCTATTATTTTTTCAGTCAATATCTGGAAGTTT
Organism: Ladona fulva; assembly: GCA_000376725.2. Taxonomy (NCBI): domain Eukaryota; kingdom Metazoa; phylum Arthropoda; class Insecta; order Odonata; family Libellulidae; genus Ladona; species Ladona fulva. Next base: position 425,243 of record KZ308545.1, read on the forward strand.
ATAATCGCCCCCTATGATCGTTAGACTTTGATTGCTCTTTCTAGTAAATTGGAAATTGACTTCATCATTAAGATCTTGCGAAACTTCTCAAAGGGAAGTTGTTGGTCGGTGAAACGCGCATTTATTGATATTTGGCTAATCGTATACAAGACGCTTTCTATGTCGCTATCCCTTGAAGCCTTCATTATACTCCGGAGAGAAAATTTAATCGCAATGAAGACTCCACCTTCAGTTTATTCTTTAGGATCTCGACGGTAAGCTGTAAAATCTTTCTTGCGTTCTCTATCCAAGTTTTGCTAGTTTTAGATTTGGGTATTTCAGCAAAATGATTACTGTAACTTAGTCTCATAAATTTAAATCAGTACTTCTCTGTTTTCTCCATTTCTTTCGGGTTTCTTTGGATTTCTGTCAACCAATAATTCATGCCATACAGAAATCGGGGATAGCTTAGAATCAATATGTCTAAATCTAATATTATTTATTTTGCTGCTGCCATATCTTGCGGAATGTAATCACTTTTTTTGTTATATTTGAGTTCAGAATAAAGAAAATGTACCATTCACTTACTCTAAAGCATTGCTTTTACAATCGACGAGGTTTTTGATCACCTACGTGATGCTTTTCATATTAACATAGGAATTTTATTTTATAACATAATTTCAAGTAAATGCTATGTTTTCTAGTAACTAATTAATGAATGATAAAGGAAACTCTTAATTTATCGAGGTTAAGCCCAAGTTGGCTTCTCTTCCATCTACCCCTCAATTGTCAATACTGTGCCGATTTTCAGTCGCCCATTGACAAGTAGCCAATTGTCAAGTAGCTGAAAAAAGGTCTACGACAAAAAGTACTACGACCAAAAGTACTACGACCAAAAGTACTACGACCAAAAGTACTACGACCAAAAGTACTACGACCAAAAGTACTACGACCTACAGGCCTCGCTTCAGGTTTCTTCTTTTATACCCAACGAGTATGGATACCCGATGGAGGCTTGAACTAGCTCCTGCCGCGGACAGTTCCGATGATTTCCGGAAAGGTTATTGGCCGACTTTTGATTCCCGCGAATTTCTATTTTCCTTTGTTTTGCGCATTTCGGCTAATTGCTCCGTGAGGGAAGACCCACTGTAGTTCGAGCCGGACGCTTCGAGGGGAGAGACGTCAGAGTGCAACGCGAGTCACCTTGAAGAGTTATCAACGCGACAATTTGTGAAGGCATTTGTGTTAAGACTAAGAAGTTATTGGCGAATATATTTTTCAGTTAAGTCATTTGATATTCAAACCTTTGTTAATCGACCATATCGCATATTGTCATATTAATCTGTGTAATTATCAGGACCAGTCCGAATTTTCTATGTTATAATTCTAATGTTATTTGATGGTATTACTTTTGTTATTTATGGCATGATATTATTTGTTAATTACACTGTGGATTTATTTTCGATGTTTTTGTCTATCTATCTCTCGTGATATCCCACTGCTAGACCACGAAAATAATTCAATGCACAGTCTTAGTGGATTCTCCGGAATTCTAAGTTTCCAGGTCCACCCTGACCGGTGCAATACATATGCTAATTCTAATGCTTAGAATTAGGAGAAAGAAAGAAAAAAAACACCAAAAGATTTGGGTTTGCGGAGAAAAATCTTCTCAACTGAGGGATAAAGCAGAAGAAAACCTCATTCTGCGGGGATTGACCCACACTAGAAAGGGGACAAAAAAAGAGGAAAATATAGAGTAGGTACGTATATTATTTAAAAATTCTGATGATCCAATTAATATCATTTAAAATTACAATGAAAGTTACTAATGTTGATAAAATCATACACGACTGAAGTTAAATGACAAAGTGGCAGTCACTTTGATCATTTCTACTGTTATTCACAAGACCATACGTGGTCGATGGCTATTTACTTTAATATTATTCTGGCGCAATCAGAAGACAAAGTCCAACTATGAGTACCTCATTCCTCATCAAGCCTAGTCGCCCTGTCCACTCTAAAGCTTTTTGTAACAAATGGAAAGGGTGAGAATCCAACCAGTCTCCGGCAAGCTGACAGACACATTTGTACCAATCCTAGAGGATGTGTCCATAAAATTTAATTGCCTTTTCCTGAAGGTTTTAGAAGTGGAGGTTTACGGATTGTTTATAGCTCATAATATTAATTTTTCACCAAAATTTCAATGGAGGAGTCGCATGCATTTTTCTTAACATTAAATCAAACGTAAAGGTATGATTTNCTGTCCAACATTTATTGTGATTTATAAAAATACTATGTATCGTAACTTGTTTTTTTTTTCCTGCCGTAATGAAGCGACTGAGATTTCTATGGGATTGATAAAATCATATACGACTGAAGTTAAATGACAAAGTGGCAGTCACTTTGATCATTTCTACTGTTATTCACAAGACCATACGTGGTCGATAGCTATTTACTTTAATATTATTCTGGCGCAATCAGAAGACAAGGTCCAACTACGAGTACCTCATTCCTCATCAAGCCTAGTCGCCCTGTCCACTCTAAAGCCTTTTGTAACAAATGGAAAGGGTGAGAATCCAATCCGGCAAGCTGACAGACACGTTTGTACCAATCCTAGAGGATGTGTCCATAAAATTTAATCGCCTTTTCCTGAAGGTTTTAGAAGTGGAGGTTTACGGATTGTTTATAGCTCATAATATTAATTTTTCACCAAAATTTCAATGGAGGAGTCGCATGCATTTTTCTTAACATTAAATCAAACGTAAAGGTATGATTTCCTGCGTCAAAACGGAAGATACATCAATTTCCACAAATATCAGAAATACTGATATGCCTTCCGAGAGGTCGACAGCTAAGCATCGTTCAGCATACTGCCAATTTACTACTACGCGTTAAAAACTGTCACTCCCCAATTCTTTTTGGCCTCAACTTGTAGCAAAAGCATTTGTCTCTCTCTCACTTCACTGACATCCAATTTCTCCGCAATCATATTTCGGTATCTCAAATCCCTCCAACATGGAATATTTTTACCGCGCTTTCTACTCTCTGCGGTTTTTTCTTAAATATACTACGAACGACGAAAACCTATTCTCTCAGAGAGAGAAAACTTCTTCGAGGGAAAGGGAAATGCCCTCGGGTCTCGGAATTACACTACTTTTGTCCTTTGTGCCCTTCCATAACCCTCCCTTCCGCCTTCTCTCAGTTTTCTTAAGGCTTAAGCTTCCGTATCGTTCACCCTCTTCCCCTTTTAACTTCCTCCCATACAGACCCATCTCTGCCCTCTTTACGCCCCCATACACAAGTCCTCCGCCCTTCCTCCTGACTCTTGGGAGAGACCTCAGTTTCAAGAAAAGGTTTTGCCCGCTCCGTGAAAATCGCCTCCAACGAGATACTCCTTGCCATTCACTCACCATTTCCTCCTCTCTCATCAATCCCGCTCTTTCGTAAGTAATAACCCTTATACAGCCTCCGAACTCTCCTTAATTTAGCTGCTCTTTTAGGCTTTCTACGCCACTACGCTTTCCATTCAATTCCCTCCGTTTCTGTTATTTTCTCGTTTCTCTCTCCGCGTTCATTCTAAAAGTTTTCGGCTCGCTCCGCTTTGACATAAACCTTGAGGGAAGACTTTTTTTCTTGACGAAATATGAAAGGATTTGCCGGAAGAAGCCTGGGTGAGTGATGGAATTGTTATGGATTTCCTTTTTTGCACTTCCATCTAACTTAACAATCGCTCATATTCCGTTATACTAGATCGAAACGAGTCTTTTTCGTACGTCTAGAGTGGGAAGTCGCCATGGTGAACAGCCCGCAAACAGTTCTCCGGAAGGACAAAACGTGGAAATGTGCTCCAAATATCATACCGTTTTAACAGTGTTTTTCAAAGAAAATATAGAAAACAAATGTCAATCGATATTTTTGTAGGTTTTCGAGGACATTAGTCGCTAAATAACAATCAGTTTGCCATTTCATTGAATTTCTTCATCGATCAGTTACAAAGTACGAAACAGGAAGCAAAATTTCCTCGTGCGCATAATCAAAAATATACATGAGTGAGGAATGGACGAAGGGATGGCAAACAAACAAAAGACCGCTGTCCATTATTTAAATAGTATTACGCCGTTTTTCTTCCTAATATTTGCTTTTAGATAAAGATAAATGCTGATGAATAAATAATTTTCCATTTTTGTGAAGTAATGAACACTGAAGACCCGCATAAATGTTTTTGATCTTTCGTCTTTTAATTTTTTTCGATCTTTTCATATGATGACAAAACTAAACCAATACAACATACTTCAGGCTGGCTAAGTCTTTCATTAAAATAGTTTGGCGTAGTTAAGTCAAATATAGAATTCAATTAAAACTTGAACACGATTTATGCCGACTTTTGCGGATAGTAATGTCTCTAGAAATACGATTGTGTCTATGATTGGCTCTACGTTAGCAGTGGTATATTTTTTCGAATGAAATTTGATCGTTACCTCTCCCATGCTTAAAATACTAATAATTAATTTAATTATTTAGTCATATTTTAGCATTTCAGAAGATATTGTATAACTTCTGTCTACAGGATGGTTCATTTGCGACAGTTTATGATAGCGAGCTGACTTCATCAACCTGATGATGTCAGCTCGATGATGTAACATCACTGACGAAACCAGTTGTGAAAGAACCGTTCTCTGTAAATTGATGAGGTTTTAATTCAAAGGCTCCATTCCGCAAAGTAGAATTTGACAATTTTCTTTATCTCGTAATGAAATGCGATAAAGGTAACCAAAGCCACTTCTTCCCACTCCTTCCAAGCCCAACTTCCACATAATCCGTAAATTACTAAAATGAAAAACTTTACATAGATAAAACTTATGCGAGCTGATGGATGGAGAATTACATTTTCCTAACAGGTATTCGATGTAATCTACAGAAATATTCCAATAAACGCTTGCACAAGTCTTTTGCCATCTACCCCCTTCAACAAAATTCTGAACGCTGCCAATTAAAATTGCATAATAGGAAAGACAATTAATCTCCAAAATGTGAGTCAAATCCAGAGGCAGATTTATAATGAGGCGCAATAGGAGCTAGTTGAGGTCCTCGTCCACATGGAAGTCAATAAGACAGTTCTAGTAAATTCTCAATAATAAACTATCCCGGTTTTTCTCTACAATAAAACCTTTACTGTTTGTTTGTTGAGTAAGTCTATATAAAATGGTTATGCGTAGAATATATTACATTTCTTATGTCACTATAAAACGTAAAAAAGTCTGTCCAACATTTATTGTGATTTATAAAAATACTATGTATCGTAACTTGTTTTTTTTTTCCTGCCGTAATGAAGCGACTGAGATTTCTATGGGATGAATACTTGTGCATTTTGAGAAAAAGAATTCCAATTTCTACTCATAATTCCTAGTGGAAGTCTCAATCTGATCTTTGCGCCCAAGACCTCTGATACTTTAAATTCGCCCCAGGTTAAGTCGCCTCCTATCCTAAGCATCACAAAAACTCCCAACCTAAAACAATCGCCTAGGAAAACGGTTCAAACGACCTACTCTCAACGTATCGTCCGGTTTAAGAAGAGGCTAAAGGTCGAGAGTGTGAAGGCTAGGGAAGAGGCGGAGAAAAAGGAAATGAAAAAATGGGAGAGACATCAAGACTAATGAAAAGGGAAGTATAAAACGAGCGGTGAAGCGTCGCTTAGGGAAGAGAGATACGGAAAAGGGGTTACAGCGAGAGAGAGAGAGAGAGATAAGAAGCAGTTGGAGAGGAAGCGGGAAATGAGGACAAATAGAGCGCGCCTGAGACTGAGGGAGGTGAGAGATGTACATACATCCCGAAGTGGGCGTGTCTGAGAGAAGGATAAAAGGAAGCGAAAAAGGGAGATATGAGGATGGAGAAATGGCGGGGGGAAGAGAATATCGTATATATAAAAAAAATGAAGGAAATCCGTTGGTTGAAATGAGGGCGAAGCGTGACGTGTGTGGAAGGAGTCGCCCGCAGATTTACGAGGGAACAGAGAAAAGGGACAGTCGATGAAATAGAGAGGCGGAAAACGGATGGAAATGTCGTAACGTGAAACAAGTCGACGTTGCGTGAAAAAGAGAGGCGAAAAGAAGCGGTCGCCAACGTGAAAGTGCCGACAGACAGGTGAGGCCAAAGGAAAAAATGCAACGTGGGCGGCGTAGGAAAACAGAGAAATGCTAACCCATAACATTTCTCACTACGGTCAAGATGTTATTTCCATTGCAACTTTTCATAAAAATAAATTCATACACTGCTGAGATAATCCAAAAGTCAAGCGAAATGTATTTTTATTATATACTCGATTCACGCTATCCTTTCGTTGGTTATTTTTTACTTTCTAAGATAAATTTTTAGCAGAAAATGAATAATAATGAAGTTGGGAACATTGTTCCTTTTTATGAACCAAATATGTCCGTTTAAATTTCCAGAATTTCAAATTACAATTCGTATCTATAAGACTTTCTTACAACGTCAACGAAGATATGTGTTGAAGTGAGGTAAAATATTAAAAGCAAGGTTCAACCACTGCATTCCACTCTTACTGATGAAAAACTTAAAATTGCGAAAGAGGCTTTCCGTTTTTTTTATATTCGAAAAATATTTTTAATTTCAAATTCTTCTCCGAGCCCTTTGCATTATTGATGCATATGAGGGATGAATGTTTATAAAGTTTGATTGATAATTGATCATCGACAATCAACTGGTTCTTTTCCGTCATCATTCTATACCACTCCTTACTTTAAAAAGTTATACGAATGCTTTTGCGAAATATGTTCATTAAAAACCGAATGAAAAAATTTCCTGTACTTAAATTCGACATTTTTTCTGTTAAACCAGAAACCCGTGGTATTAAGGCCTTGTCTAACATAATTAGAATTACCTGATACTTCGGAAAAATCTTTGACCGTCTGTATTTTCTAGTATTGATGCATCCAATTGTTCTATAACAAAACAAATTCCCTCTTTACCTGATTTAATACGTTGACTATAATACTAATTTAATAAGTCATCAAATTCAAGACTCAAGATTTCTATCGTGAGATTTGATTTTAAGAAGGTGAAAAATTACAATTAGTATTACTTGAGATATATTCGTTAGTTATATTTATCATTCATTTGTGACACGGTATATTTATACGGATACAGTTAATTTTTTCCATAAGATTTATAATATCATATAGTGAATTTTTATAATATTCCTCCAAGACGCTTTCTTAAATATATAACATATCAAAATTATGACGTAGAAGAAATTACCCTAGGAATATTTCATAAGATGTTTAAAATAGAAAAGTGAATAAATTTTCTCCGAATACCATTATTGGAAGCCACTGGATGGAATTAACAGAATTATCCGCAAGGTTAACTCGATGAGTGTATTTATTAAAGTGGAACCTTTGCTAATTTCATAAGGAAGTCGTAATATTCTCATGGAGATGATACATTTCCTTGATTTATAATCTAGAAACTGGAGAGCTGATAAATCCCATAGAGAGCAATGAAAGGTGAGATGTTAATTATGAGTCCCTTGCTTATATTAAAACGAAAATATTACTCCCCAGTGAATGTTCTCTCTTGTTTCCAGTCCCCGCTGTTTCTTAACACCATCCAAATCCTCAGGTAAAATAGGCTATGAAATGTATTTGTTAATTAATATAATGGAAGTACCAGGTGAAAGTTTGTTTGTTGTAATATAATCAGATAATAGACGTGCACCTGTGAATTCACATTTACGAGTATAAAAGTGAACTACGTTTGGTAATGCTATGAAATATCAAAACCCACAATAGCGCAATTTTTCCTGATTAACGAGGAAAATCAACAGTAACTTGCTCAAGAATATAGCAGTGTATTCAAGTACCGCCAAAGAGTCCTGACAAAGGGAGATTCAAAGATGGAAATGTTTCCGTATTCCAAAATGGAAATCACCTACCCTGCTTATGAGAGTCTTCCACTAAATCTTCGGGACTTTGACTGACGAACAGGAAAATCGAAAAGGACAGCAGTTGATGGGAGATAGAGGAGGCAGAGAAGGCTAACTCACTGACATGGCCTCAACTTGAGTCCATAAAACTTCAAAATGGGCTTATCAACACCGATTATGTGGTCCTTCTGCTGTTATAATACCGTTTTAAGTCGAATATTTCGTTTAGGATTCACAATCACGGGGCATTTCCAAACCCGTTTACCCTGTGTAATAGAATAACTTCCCTGAAACACACAAGCACTTAGGTACCATATGTGCCAAATATTTCTCACATAACAACAATCTTCTTTCAAAGCTGCACGTTGGGATAGCATGCCGATTAAACGCGAAGCATAAAAAATGCAAAGAGCGTTGCTTCTAAAAGGCTATTACGGTCACGCAGGCGCGCTACTCAGTGGTCATAACTGGATTAAATATTCACGAAACTGCGAAATTCGCCTCCATAGAGTTAATTTTCCACCCGACAGATTGCTCGGGCATTAAAATGAAAAATAATCCAACTAAATAGGCGAAATGTGTCAAAGGGAATTTTAAGGGTGAAGATCATCGAGATTACAGACGGGGTATTTTTATGCACAAAAACCAATGGATTTGCCGCAGCCTTAACCAAGGTCTCTCAGAACGACTCATAATTAGATGATTAGGGACTCCAGAAATATCTATGTAATTACACTCCTTTAGAAAATTGAGCTGAAATTTTTATTTCGATCCTCTCAAAATTACGTCACAAAGTCCTGAGTAATATTCTGAGAGAGTGGTGACGCAAATCTACGTCATTAATTCATTACCAATAGTTTATCATCGAATTTCACATCAATTTATTTATTCCATAAAGCCGACTTTTGTAGGATAAATTGACTTAATCTGGATTTAAGTTTTCATTTCCCATTAATCAACGGTACAAATCACTTCGTGTTTGACATTTTATGCAAATACACGGTTGATGAAGATATATTTTACCAATGGATAAATTACTGATCTCTCCTTTTGGAGACGTGTAAATTAACTCCGTCAACACTTCATATTCGACTCCAAAACGGATACATAAACTTGCCCTGAAACTTGGAAATATAATAAAGAAATACGGTTCTAGGGTTGAAAAAACTAATGCGATCGATTATTGGACTTAATTGCCTTATATGATATCAAAGAGTTTTAACAATTTCATTAAGAATTATGAAGCAATATTTGACAAAGTCCACAAATTAACAAGTATCATAGCTATCTTATCGGATTTATTTTTCCGGTTGCTATGGGCTCCATATATTACCGTATACGAGTTCAGAATAACGAAACGTTATACTGATTAAATAAAAACTGTTGATTGGTGAAATTCAATTCAATCAGTTGAATCACTTTTTCATGCTCCACAGATTAAAAATGTATGTGGTATCTTGTGATTTGTGGAAAATATCAACCTTACTGAACTCTTATTGGTGAAATTAACTCTTTGTACGATCGTAAAAATCTCTATTCAATTACTCATAAACTTTCTCAAACTTACGGAAACTTTCGAAAGAACAGAAAATTTCAAAATAATCGTGTCATTATAGACCTTCCAGTTTAAAATAATAAATCCTTATATTCCATATATATAAATATAAAGTCACATTAAACAGTAACGAATTGTGTCCCTAATAACGAAATTGTTGCATTTTCAAAGGAATATAATTTATAGCAGGTAAATTTAGCCTAAATTAAGCACTTATTTATCAATTACATCTATATCTATAGTGATAGTCTACAAGACGACTTTCAGCGTATGGCAGAATTATTAGGATGTTCTGCTGATTATGCATTACCTTTTAATTTCAGCCTAATGAACTGATCCAAGAAAACGTTCAAATCCTTTACTTATGCGTAATCATGCAACCAGCAGGTTACTTACAGCTAAAAAACGTGATGAAAGTAAACGAGAAAGTTGAGATTATATTACCAAACGCAACTACAAATGATCTCCATGGAAATCTTGCGAGATATACATTAAAATGTCCTAATGAATTAAGTGCGCATATAACGTTTACCATTCACTAGTATGCTGTGCCCCCAATAGCAGTTTTAAGCTACAATTCACTAGTATACTGTGCACATATAAACCCTTAGCCCCCTATCCAATCCCAACGATTACCTCAATTTGCTCGTTTCGCCGCCACTAATGCTAAGGAGGAATACATTATTCCACAGTACCGAGCGGTTAAGTATCTGCAGTCTATAAATGTGTCTATAAGATTGATTCCTTTTGAGATTTCCCCCATACATTCTCTAACAATGACTTGAGTTGCTAAGGGGACGCTTTTCAAATAGCGCCCCCTTAGCCCCTTAAATTTCAGAGAATTTAAGAATTTTCTGAAAATGTTTGCTATTATGAATCAAAAATAAATATACATAATAGTAAAAATAAAAAGCTCATTCGATATTTTTATAACACTTCTCTCAGATTTATACGATCATTCATTATAATTTAATGCCGCAAAAGAATAAAAGCCTGAAGGCGAGAAAAATTGGCTGTGCACGTGCGTTTCCAAAGTAAGTTTATAAGAATGACTGAGATTCGAACCTGAGACTCAAGGTATGGAAAAATAGTCATTCTCAGAGATCTGGTAACCAGAGCCGCACCCAGCCTATCTGCCGCCCGGGTGCAAACATAATTTGCCGCCCCTTAAAATTAAATACCAAAACCATACTTTTCCTGATTTAATGGTCAAAATTACTTTGTACAAATTTGAAAAACCAGTGTTTTATGACTTCGTTCCTCAGCTTACATTGGTCATAAAACATCACTAACAATTAATTAACTAATTATGCAGATTCCGTATGCTGAAATCGTAATTGTCACTATTAATTTAATGGTTATCGCAACTAAATATGAACGTTTCTAATAATAATTCTCTTTCAGCATAAATAACTTCGATTAAATCTACTGCAGAAATATTCCTTTCTCGTCTTGAGTTATCCGTAATTCTGTACTCTTTCTAGAAGACTCGTGTTTATAATACAAGATACAACAAATAATGTTGTATCTTGTATTATAAACACGAATATTTGGTGAAAGCGGTCCCGCCTATCCAGGAGGTCGATTCCAGGAGGGGATCTATGTGCGAAATGACCTCGGCTATCGAAGCACTATTAACAGTACTACAAATTGAATAACCTTTACCGCTCAAAAATCACCATTCCATAGAAACAATCAGGCTCAGGTTATATTGTTTTAATTTTTGCACATGATATCTTGATCATCATGAAGAAAGGCAAGAAAAATAATCTGTAAAGCATGTTATATAAAATGATTCGTGTTAGACCTGTGTATTGGTAAAAGATAAAGGACTAGCCGCTCCTGGTAAGTGATTGTTTCTGAAAATACCTTTAATAGAGAACTTTCATCCAAAAACTATATTAAAGATGTTTACTGAAGCAAAACTAAATCCTCGGTTTAGTAAAAGACACCATGAAATCCTCTCAACCTAATATCATTTAAAAAAGACGTTCGTGTGATCAGTTCTTCGTGAGGATAGAGCGATCTCATCTTGGCTTTCTTGCGTGACCGTCTTTTCATAATAATCTCGAAAGCTTCTTTCATCCTGTGGCTCTTCATAGAAGCTAAACCATCAGTTTAATATTGCGTGATTTTTTTCACAACTTTACAGTCAATAGTCTCCCATTTTAATGAATTATAAATAAATAATCGAGTTGCATATATATTCCGGTAAGGTAAATATTTAATGGACGAATAAAATTTTGACCTCTGTGGCTGGATTTGTTAGCTTTGACCAGCCTTCTCGAACGCATTTAATTTTGCAATATAAATCAACGAATTAAAACCGAATACTTGATAATAAAAAACGACCATATTTTACGAGCTTCATCCTTTGTCGTAATCCCAGAATTGTTAACATTTTCCAAATCACCCAAACAAAAGCAGAAATCATATATTAAATAAAAATCCGGGATTTTGTGTGCAATTCGTTTCGTGGATATTTTCAATTATGACATCTTCATTGTCATAAATGAACGCTCCGAAAACGATACATTAAATGTCATTGGAATGCTGCATGGAACCTCCATACGGGAATAAAAAGTCATTATAAAAACACTGAATTAAAAGACCTCTAAAATAGCTTGTAAACAGCACATTCTCATCATTATGTTTCCAAATATCAATTATTGATCGCAATTATTGGCAAAATAATTTCAGGCTAAAGTCAAATAATGCTAAATATTTTTCGACCGTCCTTGAAAAAGTTTCAATGACTGAATCTCAATTATATCTATGATATTAATATCGATAGTATCGAATGGAATAATGCATACAGCCTTTATATTAAAGATATGAGGGTATTTCTCCGAGTAAAGATATGAGGGTATTTCTCCGAGTAAAGATACCAAATTAGCTCTTGGGAAAAAAATATATGTCCAGCTCTGATATCGCTAAATTTTATGCCTTTTTTCCATCAGGAACCGATTTTTTTTCTTATTTAGCTCAATAAGCATTCTTTTATGATAGATAAATACACAAGTACAAACACATGCTTGATGTGATGTGTCTTTAGTTACTCAGATGTATTAACACTCTTAAACTAACAGTTATGCCGGTTGACAACCAATGGGGAAGCAGGATACAAGAATTAATATCGTACTTTCATTTATATGGATATAATCATAGACCAATTGGGAAGATAAGTACAAGTAATAACATCATAATTTTGTATATATGGATATAATCCTACATCTCAGTTTGGACCTTTGTACAACTAACAACTTTGTAAGAAGTGAAAACTATCCTTATAATTGCCATAGTGACCTTTTTACTGGTATTCTTTTTCTATAAAAAACTGTTACTCCGCAAAATACAATATGATTCGGGGAGATTAGGAGGCTGATTAAGGAGAATGATCTGGAATGAAAATGTTTTCTGATGTAGAAACCTAAACGCAAAACTGTCTAGTCTTAATATAGGGTTTACCATTTCACTCATCTATAGAGTCTAGAGTCTACTATCTAGAGTCTTTATTAATCGTAAACTCATGACAATGGCGTGGAAGTAAACAAACTCGACTTTAACAATGGTACTGGTCGTCCACACGACTGTGCTAGAAAAGAATTAATTTTCACGAAATTTCATCGCCTTCTAGTTATGCATTTATCAAAGTTTGTTCAAGGTTTTATCGAAGACCTAATATCTGTAACCAACGATAGATAAATAAAAATCTCTGTTGTTTTTTATCTTGTGGTACTGGTAACGACTTCGTGCAAAGAATCCTTCTAATTCCATTTCAATAAGAAATAAATGCTGCCTGCAATTAAAGGGAACTTTAAGCGTACCACCAATGGGAATGTTTTGACTTATCTGGGATTGAACCGGAGGCCACTAGGCACACGATACTATCTTAAATGTCTCCTTTGGAAACATTATTACACTAAACTATACCAAAAGATAGGATTTGTCTGTAGGATAGATTTTACTTGATACTTTGACAAAAGAATTGACAGACAGAAAGACTTAGTTCTTTACCCGCGTATTAACAAAAGAACAGATAGACAAACCAACAGAATAATGTAAACGCAATTAACATGAATGAACTAATTAAAAATGCAGAAAGACCTCGGAGATGTAGTTCCTTTCCATTAGATCAAAATTTCCTTTTTTACCTTCCATGTACTTCACAAATACTGTGTTTAGCAGCTTTTAATTATTTCTCATGACATGTCATAATACTTACTCTTTTCTTTCATACGATTCCCTCCTCAGCGAAAATATTACGTGGCTTTGTTTTCGCTTCCCTCTCAATTAACTTTCTCTATTCTTAGGAAAACCCCATCTGCTAGGCTTCCAGTCTTTCTATGCCATTAATTTAATATCCTTTCCTCTACCACCGCATCTGATACTTCATTTGTTTTTCTATCCTTTCCACTTACTTTCTATAATATACGCCACACCCACATCTCATGGGCTTCTATTCTTTATACGTCTTCTTTTCTTAAGATCCATATTTCAACCCATACAAAAGCCCATTCCAGAACAAGGTTTTTTACTAATCTCTCCCTAATTAGCTTACCGTGGCCTCTCTCTTCAATTACTTCCACCTTTCCAGAAAAAAAACCTTATATTACTTCCGTCCTTATTATAACCTTTTTACTTTTGACGTTAACGGTTAATTAGGAGAAAAGAGGTATCGTATGGAAAAAGTAAGCGTAGGAATAATGGCGGAAGAAAGATGTCTTAGTCGAAACAAAATTACCTCAAATCTCCGCCTATGTGCATTAGCATGCGTTGTTTCGTTACTTTTTCATCCTTCATCGATATTCATTCGAACCTATAAGTCTCCAGTGTTTTTCGTGAAATGCATATCGGATAACCTTCGCGAACAAAAGTGAACATTAAGATTTCCTGATTTATTAGCGATCGTTGGAAAACATTTACTGATTCGAGTCCGTTAAATCCACCCATAATCTTCAGTAATGCACCTCCGTGGTTAATCGAGTGTCACGCTTCGCTAACAAAGTAAATTTGATGGACCTAATTGGTGTCGGGAGCTCATCGTTTAATGATTAATTCATAACCTCCGTTACATCACTGATCAAAGCTTGCAGGTAGCGCCAAGGGTGAAAGCGAGATGCACTAACAGAGTCATGGCTCTCCTCTAACGTGATTTCTAATTCGCATTCAGTGTCCATCCGAAATATTCCTCGATAGAACTCTATAGAACCGCTGTGACAAAATCCGCAATCCGGAATTCGACCGTTTTTCTTCGGCCAATTTATGAATCTTCCATTCTGCGTATACGGACCGCCCCTTCGGTCTGCTTCCGCAGAGGGGCATAAATAAAGCAGTGGAATAGGAGAGGGAAAGGCATCGCTTTAAATTGAAGGAGAAACAAAAAGTGTCTAGGCGTTCGTAACATAAGTCGCATGCTCCATAGAACGCAGCGGAGCTGAGCCAAAATTATCCCTTTAACCCCGCACACGATGGCTACTTGCTCCATGAATCTTCACGATTGCCCGTTCAACGTAATCCTCTTCTTTATCGCCGCAGGAAGTGCACACGCATAACAGATTATAATACCCCTTATTCCTCTGCAGGAAAATCGCGGGAACGCTTGAACATTCCATTGCGGAAAGGAAAACATACCCTAGCAAGTGAATTGTTTTCACAGCGAAAGAATGCGACTCCGCAAGAATATGCTAATGAATTGTCTAAATGTAGAAAAGAGAAGTAGGGCAACGATACGTAAGGTTTACAACAAAACAGTAGAACGCCCAGATCCTAGTTCAGGGGTGGGGAATCGCTTTTTATTGGAATGCCAACGAACCCTAAGGCTGTACAAGAAAGTGTCATGGAGATTATGATCAAGCCAACGTAGATAATTACCTACATTCAAATAATTTTTCATCGAAATTTTAATAAAAATAAATACGACAATTTTATCTAGCGAAGTTTGGTTTCAAGAAATCATTTGGGAACCTGGTAGTCTAACACACTAACCACTACACCACCGAGGCCGGTATGGAGGACAACAGAAGCAAAGCTACGATAAGTAAAGCTAGGTAGAAAAATCTCCCTCTAAATTTCACTTAAAGCAATAAACTATACAGTATTGTTAATATATTAAATGCGTGCTATATTTCAGGAAGTGACGAGAAATCCGCAATGAACGAATGAAAAGTCAGCATGTGGCCAATGGCCGCAGGTTATCCCTCTCTGCCTGTATGAGAAAATGCTTTTGGAAATTGCTTACAATTAACTGCAATAGGAGCGTAATGTTTACTTTTTAATGAGAGTAAATATTCATCATTGATATAATACATGTCCGATTACTCAGATTAACTAGTTCTCCAGGTGCTAGATTGTTAATCAAGAAAATATATTATCTCCATGAGAATATTACGACTGTTTTATGAAATTAGCAAAATTTCTACTTTAATTGATACGCTGAACGATTTTATCTTTCGGATAATTCCATTAATTCCATCCGGTGACTTCCTTTAATCATATTCTAAGAAAATTTATTCACTTTCCTATTTTTATTATCTTAAGAAATTTTCCTTGGGAAAGTAAGATTATCTTATTTCTCCGTTATTATTTTGACAAGTAATTGCTAGATAGTGTCTAGAGGGAAAATTAGACTTAATATAACACTAGAGGTCGAAGAGGAAAAAGAAAAAATCACACAAAGGAATGATGATTGTAATTAGCGAAAATATATATCGAATTATTTCACCTTTTTGCATCAAATCGCTCAGTAAGATATTTCAGAACTAAATTTAGTAACAGTTCTTGTAATTTCAACTATAAAATACTATAAAACTATAATATAATACTAAAAAATTATAATAATAACTATCTATATAATATAAATATAACTAACTATATAAAGAGGAAATGTCTTCCTTTATCTACTATTTGCCAGGTGGTCAAACCTCGTCGAAGTAAACCCAACGCTTACTTCGACTTGGTAGTTCTCATACCTTTCTGGTGCTCATGAAGGAAAATGTTTGAGCAATAATCATGAATAAACCAAGCAGAGACATTTAATTAGAGAAGAGCGTAATATTTTATAAATGCGTTACATCGAAATAAATCTTCGCCCAATAAATCTCAACGATAGGTTTACGGTCTTTATTTAGTGCGCCTCCCCTGAGGCCCTTAACGGAAGTAGAGAAGCAGCGTCTTGTCTTTCCCCGCCGCTTCATCCACTCCCAACTATCCCTCGACCCAAACACTGCATTAGCCGAGTGAGCTTCTCTATCCGCAAATAGGGCAAACATCTTTGAGGTGATAAGGAGATTGATGAGCGTATCGTGGAGGGTGGGTTTATGAAAAGTGAAAGTGAAATTGGGAGAGATTTAGCAAAGGATCAGAGGAGGATAACAGGGAGACATCTGGGGGAGGAAAAAGTGGGAAGCGAAACGAGGGGAAAACGAGATGGTGGGCGAAGAATAGGGTGCGAAGAAGGAAAATAAGAATGGGATAATAAGCCCACGAGGATTCCAAGAATAGAGGAAGAGGAACGAAGGGGGGAAAGGATCGTGGGATGCGGCAGGATGGGAAAATCGATGGAGGGAAAGATAGGAAACGATACGAGAAGCACGTTGAAGAGGTACGAAAAAATGACCTGCGGGTGGGAAAGTTTCTGGATGAAGCATGACTGCGAAAAAGAAAGCGGAGGAAATCAGGAAGGAGGAGGAAAAATAAATATAAAGGGATAAAAAAGGGGAGCGTTACACACTTGGGGATGCGGCAGGGAACGAGAAACGCCGAGGATCCTTCGAGGATGACGGAGAGCTCCGAAGCAAAAGTGAGCCAAGGATGTTAAAGGCGGCGAATACGGATGGAGGCGGTGGATAAATAATGAAGATGCGAGGGGAGCAGTCGGTGAAGAGGAAAGATCAAAGAAGACTCGAAGGGACCGCTTCGAGGAAAAGAGATTTCGATACCGAAAAGGACACGGAGTTAGAGTTACAGCAAACCTGGATTCAAACTCCTCCCCATTCTTAACCTCTTCCAACATTGACACAAAACATGGGCGTAAATCTTACACCCGAAAGGTTACGTTCCCTTGTCCCTCGTTAGTGTCCTACAAAGAAAACAAATTTTTGTTTCGTGTGCCGTTGGAAACGAAGGTTCCAGAGTTGATGTACCTTTGCTATTTTTTATCTCTATTTTTCCGCAACTCCGAGCTATTGAACCGTAAATATGGACACGTGTAGTGGGCATCCAGAGGATAAATTTTATTCCCCTGCCTCACGCTGGAAGAAAAGTGACGAGAGGGAAAGAAGTCGAGTTTTATTCGGAAAATAAGTTCGCGGATGTTAAAAGTGGGACATCTTTCACTTGAAAGAATTGTTTTGATGGGAAGGTGAGATAATTTTCAGTTAAGATAATTAACTGCGTGAGACCAGGGAGAATGCCGGCTATCCGTGAGGATAATGTGCAAAATGAAATGTATGTAGTATCTTATGCAGTATCAAGAAGGTGCGATGGAGATATTTAAATGTTTTATCAGATTCTGATATTAGTAACACAAGATTTACGTAGTGAAAGCTCGAGCAATTTATAACATAAGAAGGAAGTAAACTTCTTATCCTGGGTAGACATGGTAATTATTTACCATAATTTACTGAGGATGGTAAAGGAATGGCTATACTCAAAAGTATAGAAGAAATTTTGTAAATACACGCATTTTTGGGGGCTTCTTGGAAATAAAATATAAAGCATAAAATTATTGGTATTAGTTATGTGCAGATGAAATTTGAGGTGACCCCAGAACAAATTTTTTTTTATGGGGTACTTATATCCCTCCTTCGTTCCTTTCGTTAAGAATACATGTATGCAAAATGAAGGAATAAAAATATTATATTTTTAAATAATATTATACAAGGATACTGGTATCGAAATCTACAGCTAAATTTATAATAGGTCACATTCCACGGATATTAGGCTTAAACCAATAAAATATTATTAGTTCTTCTAGGTTCTTAAACAATAAAATCAAATTATAATAAAAGGATGGTGAAAAGTTACTGTTGTACGCAGTTCAAATTTTAGACAAATAAGAATTAAGTGATAAATTGAGTATAAAGTGTTATTTAAATTGCAGAAACGCAGTGGGTTTCGCATCGTCGTAAAGCCGTGTTCCGATTTCGGCCGAAACAGTTGATTTCGCTAATCCAAAGATACGTGAGAGTTTAATAAAATTGCTTTGAAGAATAACTTTGCGAAACCGCATGAATAGTTTCAAATTTCTTTTGCTTGAAAACATTTTCCAAATTTTCAAGATGCAGAAATTCTTCAAGCTTCTTCAACGGAAATTACAGCTTTAATTCATCCCTAAACTGGAAATTCAAGCTATAACTCCGCAGAGTAAGGGTAAACATTAAAATAATCGTTTTTCGAGTGTTTTTCGCATGGGAATACCTCTGCATGATCTAATATTCAAGGAGCGAGTTGACCTACTAATTAAGCCAACTATATGATTCAAAACGGAAACCCTCTTTCCTTTCTTACTCTAATTTGAGAAGCTGGGATGCGGAAGAAAAAAGTTTTCATGAAAAAAATTTTCGTTTTTGCGAGAAATTCACCCTTAGGAGAGTAAGATTTTTTTGCTATCTTTCAACTGAAACTGGCTTCATGAATAACTCTTAATTAAAGTTGTTTCCTCACGTCGAGGATGGGCCGCTCAAGGTTGATGCTGCAATTTGGCAAGATAGCGAAAAACCAGGTTTTCGGAAACTCCCAAGCTAACACAATAGAAGAATATAAGATTTCCGTGTTTGTCCTTGTATTTATTAACTCTCAAACAGATTTTTAGAATTGCGGTAACGTTGAGAACTCGCAAATAAAGAATTAAAGATGCAAATTTGGTTGTAAGGTGTGGTTTACATGAGTTACAACGACTAGCGTTCAAAAGTTCGCTTCCAATCTTTGATTATATTCCATCACATTCTTCGGAGGATAGTAAATGTATATTTTAAAACTCTGTTTTTAATTATTTTTTATTTTTTTATTGTATCACTCCTTCCTCCACCTTCGTGTGTTTCCTGCAGTAGATATTCTTCACTTAGTACTTGATTTAGATTTTTTTAATCCAATTGTTTCCTACTTCTTTTCTCTATTTTTTAATTTTTATTTATTCTTACCCTCGCCGAAATTGAAAAAGGTTAAGACGTAAGAGAAGGGTTTTTGATAACAAACTTTTGATAACTTTTTGAAAAGAACTTTTGATAACAAACCAGGATGAATCAAATTCTGAAGAGGGTAAAACCCACGAAGGAACCGGGACGTTGTCTAACAACTTAGTCACTTCATTTGATTTTAAGACCCTTTCATCGTAAGCAGCGTCATTACTCCGTGAAAATTTGCGTTTGACAGAATTTTTTCCGCAAAATCTCCGTGTTTTAAATTATATTCTTCCTTGAGACTTTCCAGTAAACTGGAACAACAGAAAATTGACCGAGAAAATAGGCTGAAACCGGGATAGTCTCGGTGCTAAGCCTATGTTAGAGGAGTCTATGGTTTCAATCTCGCCCTCGTTAAATTTGTATTCTATTCTATTTTATTCTAAATTCTATTCTAAAGTATGTATTTCTACCATTGGTTTCAATAGAACCATAAAGAATAATGGTCTAAAACTAACGTAAAACAGAATTTTCAACATTTAAGTACAGTAGCGCGTCGATTATCCGAGTCCCGATTAACTGAGGTTCTGTATTATCCTAGGTCTTCGTTTAAGTACTTTATCTTTTTCTTTACACACATACGAGGGCTGTATGATAAGTGTACCCGTGTTTAGCGACTGATGGTACCACTGGCACAAAATGTGTATGCCATAATTTAACGCCATCTTTAGATATATGACTGTCAAGATTTCAGACAGATTAATGGAGTAGTTTTGTTTTGATGGCTGTTGAAAGTAGCCAAGTTCGTTTGTTTGCCACCATGGAGAAAGAGCAATATCGATCAGTGATTCGATTTCTTTTTTGGGTGGGAAGACGTGTGAGGAAATCAAGGTAAAGTTGCATGCTGTTTATAAGGACCATGCACCTTCGATGACTACCATCAGGTATTGGTTTAATGAATTCAAGCGTGGCCGAACACCCGTTTTTGACGAAGAGCGCCCAGGTCGTCCGATTGAGGAGACTACGGAGGATATGGTTAACAAAGTCCATGATATTGTGCTAGCAGATCGCCGTGTGAAGATCAGAGAGATTGCTGACATTGTAAACATCTCAATTGAACGCATACAAAGTATCCTACACATGAGAAAGCTATCGGCGAGATGGGTGCCGCGTTTACTCACAGTGGAGCAAAAACGGAATCGCATGGCAACATGACCGATTTCGAACCCGGGTCTCCCAATTGCCGGTCGAGTGTTCTGTCCGTTGTGCTATTCCGGCAGAACATCTTTCCAAGCCATTCGGTAGACTTAGTGGGCAAGGACGTTGCATGTTCGTCCACATGGTGGCATCGTTCGCTGTCATGGCTTCAAGGAAGCACCGGCCACACAAAGTGATGGAAAGGAATCCCCCATCAGGTTAATAAACATAGAAAATGGGTAAGGGTGCTCTAGCGCAAGATGGTGCGCACCATTTGTATTCCTTACAGCTAAAAATTTTAAGTTTAAAAACAATGTTCTTTTTCTGTTCAATTTAAAGATTGTTTTTAATTAAACCAGTTTCTAGATGTAAGTAAATTTTAACTCTTTCCGCAAAGATACAAAAACATACAAAAATTAAAACGAAATCCATGAGAAAAGCGGCACCATGTGAATCAAATGAATGAATGACAGCATAAAGGAGAGAGGGAAATGCAGATTAAAAAAGATTTTCCTTCTGAGCATATCTCTCTTTCTGATTTCCGTCGGTAACCCGGAGGTAAAATACCGTATAAGTATTTTATTTTCTTTAAACGACATATTTGCAAAGAGTTAACTTGAAGCTCATTAACATTCATCTACATCTACATTACATAAGTACCCTACAAGCCGCCTTTCGGCGTGTAGCAGTGGGTGGAAGAACCTTGATTCTACTTCGCTAATCGATTGCTTTAGCATATTTTTCACGGAAAAGAAATATTTTGAAAAGACTTGTTCTAGCATCTATTTCTCTCATTTTCTTCGCAGTATCAGGACTGCCCATGTAACATGGGGGACCCATTATGTCAGCTACATCATTATTGTAATGACAGCATACCCGGGGTTATTTAGATGAAATTAATAAGATTGTGAAGTAACAAGTAAGCAATATAAAATAGAGCATAAAAAATACCACATTACTATAATTTAAAAGTTAAACGTTATAAGGAAATATTGGGAAACTCTAAATGTTCGAATAACTTCCGTGACTTTCTTAAGTGCTTTTCAGAATTAGAATACATATACTTAAAATGTTTCAATGTTTGAGAAATCAATGTATTTTCACCAGTGTTTATATTTTACTACAATATTTCTCACGTAGACCCCTACCCTGATCTAGTCAAGAAGGAAGGGGAAAGGATGTAGATGATGATTTTTCACGTTGGTAAAAATAAGCTCCTTAAGTCGACTAAATGCTGTCGGCTGTTCGGTCCTAAAACCAAAATATTGTTTCCAATGGCTCTAAATCAGGTAATTTTTTCTAGTAGAGTATATTAGGACCAATCAAATCTGATTCCAAAATATTCATGCTGTAGTTTATATGATAGGTTCCTTATTTAGTCACTTTATTTCCGAATGAGCCAAGTTTTTTCAAAACTAATTTTCAGATTTCGAAATTTCGAAAGAACCGAAAATTCCAACATCAACCATGTTTGTTAATTATAATTAACTTTGGGAATTAAGACAATCGGAAGGTTATGTAGGCCCGAAGTGGAGGCTGAATAGGGCGAAACAACGAGCGATAAAATTGAATACGATGCTTAGATGCCATAATGCAGAAACAAATATCCGAAATTGTAATCTGAGAAATTGAAATTAATATATAGCAATCCTGTCTTAAAATTATATAAATTATATCCCTCGTATCCCTCGTCGAGAAAAAACTTGATAATTAGAGACAGAGTCGTCAAAAGGGATGATTGGGGGCACTTGGCCGGAACCCATGCCTATTGGGGGCCCGCATCCCTGGTCTTCGAGTATCTCTAGTGGAAATGGCATTCGAGATAAGCTTGAAAGAAGTATACCCAAACATAGAAATCATTTCTACAATTTCAAAGAATGCTAATAACAGTTGCTGAAAGATCTCTTTCAAAGTTAAAATTAAAAGAAAGTTACTTAAGACCTTTTAAGTTAAGAACTTTTTTCAAGAGGGGCTGACAGCATTTTGTAAATCGAACATGCAGGAAGCTGATAAGATTGATAAACCAAAAATGATTTACAATATGAGAGTTATAACTGTGAAAATAAATCTTTAAATTCCAGTGGCATTATTATAGTTCTCTGTATAAACCTTAGCGAATAAATTAAAACACAGTTTTACCAAGGTTTCAGAAAATTAAATGAGACATTGTTCGTTTAAGTGGAACGACCAAGACAACCTTCTCGCCAAGGGTCCGCGAGTCCTAGAGGATCTGGGTATAAAATATAATAAAAATAGGAAATACAACAATTTGAAATTTGTTTAAAAAAGAAACTGTTTTATTTTTACATTTATTGTTTATATTTAATTCTCTCTTTCCTTTGGCAGAAAACGGAGAAAGGTTATAATTGAAAAATATAGTAAAGGATGCAGAGTTAGATGGATATTTTTGGAGGAAAGGAATGGATCGGTTTGTGAATTAATAATTGAAAAATTTGAAGAACATATAAAAAATATTTATAGAAGTGAACTATAAATTATATTTCGATATAAATTCCGCTACTAAAAATCCCTAATTCAAGTTCACGAAGGTCATCATTATCCGACTACCTTTTTCCACCACGCATACACATACACACAAGCGCACGCTTTTCTATGGTCTAATTCACTCCATAGGTCTTTTCACGAAATGCTATTACGTTATTTCCAATTGAAATTGGAAAAGTTATTCCCATACGAAATTGCTTCAAATAAAATCACATATCCTAAATTACAGTAGATTTAGTTCAATTCTACCTTCATGACATTTCTCTGCTTATCAAATATTCACTGAAATCCTGCCCATAGAATTCGAAAACAATCAGATTTATTTACTTTTCTTCTACACGTCCCGAGTATTTTCACCGAATAGCTTAAATATATGAAAAGAAAAAGTATAGAGACATTACATTTTATCTGAAGCGACACACGGGATGAGAACGATTCCGTTCGAGATTCTTTGTCGACTTTTTCGCGGAACTGTTTATAGCAAAGAATATACGTCGGCTTAAGCGCTCTTCTTTCCCCTCGTTATGCATGCGCATGGAGCCTAGTATGAAAGCGGAATACTTCAGTTTGATTGACAGCGTCTCTCCGGATTACTTCATAAAACTCGCCCTACCGTTATTTCCCTTTATTCATCTCTTTCTTCGTAGAAAAGAGGATCACAACTGCCACTTCCTGTGCCCTTCATATTTTCTCTACATTTTTCCTGACAACGCCACCGAGACTACTGTTAACAGGAATTTGTAAGTAAGGTTTTTATTGAGTTCGGCGAAGTCGTGGGCTTGTCCTCGCAGATTACACCGGACGTGACGATGGCGATCTTAGGGCATAAACCCCGCTGCCCCCTTCGGTAATAACACCCCTCTTACATTCCGGAAAAGCTGTGACAGACCCCAACGACGTAAAAGAGGCTGATTACCGGTACGGAACCTTTGAATGATATACCTTTGATCTCTTTATTTCTAATAAAGGAAATTACGGACTTAATTCAACAAGTCCTCAAGTGATCATCCGATCCTAACATCATATACGTCAAATATCGGAAAGATATTAAAGACACCAAATACTAGAAAACTTACGTTAATCATTTACAGTGCACAAATAAAATTCACAAAATGGAATTAAGAGGTAGTAATTATTTCGACAAGTCATAAAGAAAGAATACATTATTCATACTTGTTTATATAACGACATTTAAATGCAAAGTTTCAAAGAAGAAAACTACCGTCTATAAACATTTATACATTTCACATACTACAGCATGACATGCTATTTAGTTACTAACAGCCGGTTGAGATGAAATATTCCAGTGTCCTGTGAGCGAAAAATCGGCCAAACCTTAAAATATCGAAAGCTTGCAAAAATATCAACATTTATTTTTAAATTACTGTAATTATTTTGACCCTTTTACTATTTTGCATTATTCAATTAATTAATTTCGTTTGAGAAGTTGACCTTATCATCTGTAATTTTAAAAAATTAGTTTTTCGAACCCATTTTACCATGCTGCTAATTACTTGTGATTTGTGTGAACTTAATCTGTTCTCATTTGTTTTTTTTGCGTGAATGTGCTTTTAAATCGTCTATTTTTGCTTTTTATTATATACCGAAAGCTTGCAAGAAGATAGCCAGAATGTCGCACGCATCTTTACTTAAACAGAAGTATCGTTAATCTAGGCACTTCTAAGACGTACATCAAAATGTTCAATCGTATTTTCTTTAGCCCTATGCTTCCGGATAGCCAAGTGGGCAACGCGTTCGACTTCGGTGAAAGCGGTCCTGGGTTCGATTCCCGGTGGCAGCCAACGTGCAAAATGGCCTAAGCTGTAGAAGCACTTTTAACGATAGCACTACTACTTCTTTAGCCCTTATCGCTGAAGAATGCGCATTTGAATATTTCACGATCCTTCGTAATTTAACGATATTTAATGATTATTGAAAACCCTGAGTCTAAGACCACGCAAGATATAAATGAGATGGAAATTTTATGAGAGACCGGGAACCAATAGGCGATTAACATGATATATAATAGTCCACTGATATAGTAGCACTAACGGTAGAAGTTACAGAGACCTTTGCTCGGCTCATACATATTTTATTTACTTTATATCTTTTACATTTGACTTAACTTGAATTCTTCCAAAATTTTTTCAATGAATAACCAAGTCTAATAATCTATATCTACGTATGTACTTTGAAATCCATCTTCTGGCGTGGGACGTAACGTTCGCGGTAAAAATGAACTCTCTAAGTGACTTATCCTAGCAACTATTTCCCTCACTATTATTGCAATTTCAGAACGACCAATGTAACAAGTAGGACTTATAATACCGGCTACATCTCCTTAAAACGGCATTTCTCTTAATGTATCTGCCAAATTAAGCCTTATTTAAATTAATTTGTAGATAGTAGTACTATACCCCTAATCTAATTATACCCACAGGAGTTTCAATTTCTGGCTATTTCGCTAACTTTTGTCGAGTAACAAAACCCAAGCCACGCAGATACTCCAGCGGCAGAGCGTGAAGGAAATTAAATTGAAAAGGATAATACCTCCGAAAGCATTAAGCGTCTACAAAATGACCAAGAGCAGGATGCCTCCTATTAGTTTTTAATCGAATCAGTTAAAATGAACAGTTTAGCTTACATGAAATCATCGATGACCATACGATGGAGAAAGGTAACCTATTTTTCCATTTCCATTTTCCATCCATTTCTATAGCGCACCTTAAGTATAAGAATATTAAAATGGCACTCGATTAAAATATGGCAGATGAAATTTCCGAGACCAAAATTCATCGAAGTAGATAATAAGTAATGGTACCTCATCGTGAATGATGTGCTATACGAGTATATGCCAGTTAATAGAAACTCTATTCCACAAAGGAATTACTCGTACTTCCGGGCGGTGTAACTATTTAACAAACGGAGTTGCTCTTTTCTCTATTGATGAAATTTATCGAGATAAATTTCATCAATATCTCCGGTTGATTCTTCCTCCTTCATCACTTAATTCGTAATTTTGTCATTTAGGATCGTATTTCTCTCACGCGACGCTTACTATTTATCCCATTACTCCTAATTGAAGTTACCAACGTAACTTTATCAGAAGATTTCATGCTATGTCAGTGACTTACAGCGAATAACCTAAATGATTTATCTAATCTAAGTTGCCTCATAACAATTCAATAGTCATGGATTTGTCAAAAACAGACGATTGATGAGGGTTACAAAAAAGAAACAGCTGTAAGCATTCTCATTCAGTTTCAATACTAAAGGAAGCCTTGACTACGAGGATTCAATAACGATAAATTAAATAAAGATCTCCATATTTCTGGTATTTATAGGTAATTTTTTATGACAGCAGCACCCTATATAGAGGTCAAACGGTGAGATATACACGAAAATTAAAGAGCACAAATTTGAAATAATAAATTTGATTATGAAATTTGATACATCTGAAATATAAATATTAGAAGCATATATGCTGTCCCTTGACCGAGTTGGCAGATTATGTCCCTCCGATGCAAGCAGTCTAGGGTTAGGTACCGATGAAGATCAGGATTCCCCCTAATTTGGGCGCCCGGGCTGCCACTCAATTCTTTTTAACGTTCCGCCCATCAAATTTGTCGAGCACGCGCTATTTATTGAAACGATTGTATTCGTGGAAAGAAAATCGGCAAAATTGCTACTTTAAAATTCTGGTTGGCAATAGCTACGTAAACTATGCAGTAATTTTCTTTCCGCTCAGAGATGACAGAAGTTCTAGCGAATTATGGTGGAGACCCGCACGAGTTGGTGGCTGGAAGGGGTCCAGCCGTGAAATTTATGGCTAAACGGAAATTCTTCACATTCAAATGCATTACCAGCCGACCATATAAGAAATGGGGAATGAGAATTTGCGAGGATATGTGGAATTTAATGAAAAGTAATATACATAATACATATACATATACGAAATACATAGAATACATAGTAGTTATGCAAGCGAAAAAATCTACTTCAAACTACGTGTCATTTCTATTCATCTTTTTCAATATTTTAAGACTGTTCATTTAACTGCCAAGGGAAGAGTGCCAATTTTGAAACATTTCTGGACAACTCACATCCCACTGGCTACAATTATCATAGTTTATCATTTTTTTTGATCAAATTTTCGTAACTAACTTTGAATATGTTAGATGAAATTGCATAGTGGTGACACTTTAAATAGTAGAGATGTAATTATTGTCATCTGGAGGTGTGGATTTTAAACCCCGGTATTTTTATGCAACTTATACTTTGTGTTTTTTGCATATTCTTCATCTGCATTTTAAGTTTTTCATAATTTTTCCAAAACATTTTTATAAACATTAATATAATTTAAAGTCATTAAAGAATTTCAGACCTATCAGCCTAACTAGCATAGTGTGTAAGGTATTCGAAAGAATGATAGCGGACTATCTAAAACACTTTTGGGAGATAACAGGGTGGCTTAATGAAAATCAGCATGGGTTTAGGAAAGGATTCTCTTGCGACACACAAATATTAGAACTATATCAGGATTTAATAGAAGCACAGGACAAGGGAGATCAGGTAGATGCTGTAGTAGTGGATTTAGCGAAAGCCTTTGATGTGGTGGATCACAGTTTGTTGCTACATAAAATGAGTATGATGGCTGTAGACCAGGATAGTGAAATGGGCGGAGTTCTTTATTCGTAATAGAACGCAGAGTGTAAAAATAGGAGACAAGCTATCAGACACAGTTACGTCTTTGTGTTATTTTTCGTGTTTCTGCTATATTATCTCTTCATATGATTCTCTGTGCACCTCCTGACGAGCCAATTGTGGCTCAGGAGGACCAGAAAGGAGACCAAAACCCACTGGTGTAATTTTATAATATTTCGGAGTAAGTTTATAAATGAAACAATTTTAAAGTTTTTGTTAGAAATCTAATTTATGCCCTATGGTGTAACTAAAATGTATTATTTTAATATAAAAATGTAACTAAAACGTATTTTTATAGTTATTATAACGANTTTTTTCTTCTTCCTCTTCTCAGCGTTTCTGCTAGAACAATCCCACCTTTCCACCAGTTGGCATTATTATAATTTCATTTGTTTCCACGAAACCTGGGTTTTATTTGTCACCCTAGATTTGCTAAGACATCTCACATTCCCTACTTTTTCATTTTATCTTTTTGCTCTCATTAATTTTACATTAATCTACATCTACATAAATACCCTGCAAGCCGCCTTACGGCGTGTGGCAGGGGGTGGAAACACCGGGCGTTCGGACTATTTTTTTAGCCTATTATTATCACGTATAGTTCGCGGAAAGAATTAATTCTTAAAACGACTCGTCCTAGCATCTATTTCTCCTATTTTGCGCTCATTGTCGGATCGTCCAAGGTAGCAGGGGGGTCTCATAATATCTACTATATCTTCCGCAAATGTACTTTCCCTAAATTTATCAAGCAATCGCAATCTAGCTTCTAGTCTCCTATCTTTTAAGGATTTCCAACCTGCATCTGACAGCATTTTGGTAACGCTTGCTATTTTATCGTAGCACTTCTTAATAAAACGTATCGCTTTCCGTTGTATTTCTCGAGTTCACGGATGCATGTTTCGCCTGCCGGATCCCATATACATGATGCATATTCAAGATGAGGCCTAGCCAACGTAAAATAACATCGTTCTCTAGCTTTTTCGTCACATTTACCGACAATACGCCTAATGAAACCGAGTTTTCTAGTTGCTTTAGCACAAATGTTACGGATATGCGTGCTCCAGTTCATGTTATTCGTAAGAGTGATTCCGAGATATATTACCGATTCCACTACTTAAATTACCGTTCCGCTAATACTGTACGATTTATTCTGCCGCAACTGTTTTCTTTCGAAAAAAATTACTACGGAGCATTTGCTTGTGTTTAGGTCGAGTTGCCATTTTTCGCACCACCGTTGAGTACGAACTAAGTCGTTTGCTAGGGATTCCCGGTCTTCCTCGCTTGATATTTTTCTATATATAACTGTGTCATCCGCGAATATCCTCACTTTACTATCGATTTCGTGGCTCAAGTCGTTTATGTATATCAAGAAAAGAAGGGGCCCAATCACGCTGCCCTGGGGTACACCTGAGGTAACATTGACGCTGTTTGAGGTAACGCCATCGAGTACCACTTGATGTTCTCTATCGCAGAGAAAATCTTTGACCCAGTCAATTACTTCCTTATTAATTCCAGCGAATTTTAATTTGTAAATTAATCTGTTGTGAGGAACTTCTTCGAAAGCATTCTTAAAATCGAGGAAAACAGCATCTACTTGCTTACTAATCTCGGCAGATTTTAAAATATCGTGGACGAATTACTTTACTGGAAGACGATTTACTTTACTATCGTCGAATAATTACTTTAGTTATTCGAGCAAAAGACGAGGTGAGGCGACAGAGGGGCCCTCAGGACCTCAACTTCGCCTATAAAAGGTCTAACTCTCTATCTATCTTCCTCAAGACCTCCTGTTGCCAATGTTAAGCCTGCATCTTACCCTTCGCCTCCCACTCATGCTTCAGTACCCCCTCCATGTCTCTTTTGTATACATACTCCACAGCTTCCTTATTGCCGAGGGAATCGGCCTCACCTGAATAGCTTCAACTACTACAACTCAAAAAACTCCTTTAAACACCAAGTAAATCTAATCGTAGGAAGAATGTTTCGACTTCATTCTCCCTTGGAACAATAAACAAGATTGGGAAACAAAGTAATTTAAATGTATGCCTTTATTTCAAGAAGGGACGGAAAAGCAGCACCGAACGTGAGAATAGAATTCAGGTTCCCCTTTTCAGGTTCCTATTTAATTTCCTTTCTCCATACAAATCCTCTCCCTAGTTTTTAGAAAATTAATTTTCTAATATAGTAGAACCATAGGTATCGAGGTTACAAGCGAAAAACCGAGAAATAAAAGCCTTTGTCTCGTCTCCATCAAGCCCTTCCGGTTCAACGGTCAGTTTCCAAACCCCACACCCCTCTTCCCCAGCCGTTTAATCTTATCAATTAATACGGATTTAAGGAACGCAAAAGCATTACTTCCGCCGCGAGCTTTTCCTCGTATCGATTCCAGGAAGGTTTTAGCTGCAAACGGAGCCTCCGATAGAGACATCTTTTGTGCAAAAGGAAACCCTCTGAAACCTTAATGAGAGGCTATTCCGGTCTGATTGTCGCCTAACTCCGAAAGGATTTCTATCGTGTCCCTGGGGGGTGCTTTGGGATCGAAGAATCAGCGAATGTCTCCCGTCGAGTGATATCGACGGAAAGCCTACACAGAAGAGAAGAAGATAAAAAAGGAGAGAAAAGGCTCCGGGAAGCAAAAAAGCAAGACCCATTTATTCCCCTCGTAAAGATACGGGATAAATTGTCCTGCTTCCTCTTTCGGGAGAGTGGTAAACTCGCACTAGAGTTTCGCGTTGTGCATTTTTTCCTTTATCCCGTGAAAAAAGCCCTTGGTGTCGACATCCTCTCAGCTCTCAGGTCAAGAGAAAAGATGTGGCGGGAAATGAACGAGTCCATCGCATTTTGCGCCGTTGCAAACAGGGGATGACTGGAAATCACTGGTCTCTGAGGATTCGCAAGAAAAGGCCACTTAATGAAAAAAGCAGTAGATGGATGTTGGTGGGAACGAAGTGTCTGATTGGGACGATGGGAGAGAGGATGAGAGGGTTAAGAGGAAAAACTTGAAGTGGAAGATAAAGGAAAGAATGATATGAGTATGAAAAAAGAATGGAAAAAGGGAGAAGTAGAAGAAAGGCGAAGTGTAAAAGTCCTAAGGGGACGTAAGTAAAAAGAATATAAGATGAAAAAGAAAAAATTTGCGAGAGAGAAAGAAAATTATATAAAAAATGGTATGCTATGAATGAGGAAATAAGATAGTCACAGCACTTTTACATATCTCTCCAATTATAAGGTGAAAAAATAATTCGTAAAGAAAATTACACCAATTTCTTGTCTATTAAGTTATAGAAAGAATCCTATCCGACATTGTTATGACTTCTACCGAAAATCTTTTCGTCATGACAGGCTATTATACATATGTTTAAAAATTATGCAATTTCCATCTAAAATTAACACATTCAAATAACAACGGAAATAATAACCTCTTAACTCCGTGGAAAAGTAGACTATTCTTCCAATACGTTTCAATCATATGAAGCATCAGAAATAAATAAAATTCAGTGTGCTTAAATGCCTCAAATGGTAAGAGACAAGGGTTCATCGACAGATTCCTCCACTGACAAAAGAAGTAAAACATGGAGATCGCGCTCTTTTAAAGGAAATAAAGATGAGAGCGAGATGGAGGAAAAGCTGCGAGTAGATGAAGATATGCGGAAAAAGGAATGGAATTCACCCTCACGACAACGCCCCAGATTTCTCCCCCGCCGTGTTAAACGGGACACCGATTCGGAGAAAAATGATAACCTCATCTTGAAAACCATCCGAAAGGAAATAAAAAAAACATGCACGTGGATACATTATCGTGGAGGAAAAGACGCTTCTCCTGTCCTCTTTTTCAGAAGAGGCGATAACCTGACTTTTCAAAAGTGTTCCTGCGAAAGGTGCTCATAGAGAATTTCATAAACTACTAGTTTGTCAACAGAAGAACGAGAAGTTTCAAACTTTTTCATCTTCCGTCCGAAATAAACGCACTCTCCCGTGATTAGCGATCCAATCCAAGGGATAGAGCGTCCCTGGGGAAAGATTAACGCCTGAATTTTTTCTCTTGTGCCGATCGATGAGTACGTGAGGTTTTCCAAAGGGCTCCGACATCACGTTCCGCTGCATCTTCATCTGCCTTTAATTACCATCGAGATAAAAGTTCTTTAACCTCACCCTGCCGACTGTTAAGGCTCCTAATGAAGATAACTTTCAATACAACTGTGACGACCGCATTGAGCTCGGGAAATAAATTTCAAGCTAGTAATTACAGATAAAATTTTCTGCCGCTGATAAATTATCTATCACTATTGATCGACCTAAAGTGCTTTAATTGCTACCTAAGTGTAATTTATGGCACCATTTATTTAACATAAGATTAGTAAAAGGTGTTAATAATGTGCGATGAACCTCATCTAATGGCATGACAATTCTTAGAATATGCGGAGACCGTAGATTATCGTAATCAATCAGTTCTCTGCAAGATAGGTCTTAAATCCTTTACCTTCTTACGCATCAATTTTAAACTGCCTTACTTTCCAGCATGAGTGATTCTTACACAAACTTTACATCGTCAAACGTACGATACAATCATTTACAGCACATTCCAAAAATCACAATAATGCAAAATATACCTTATCAATTGAATGCGTTAGTCTCCTACCAAATTTAGTTGTACAGAATATCACAAAAAGAACTTTCCAAAATGAAATTCAAAGAAGTCATTCATAACGGCCGGTGTCTAGATCTAGATCTAGATTTCCTAAATCCAGGCATCATCGACTGAACAATGCCAATAATTGTAATAGAAGACTTAACGATAATCCGATGTACTGAGAATTTTAGACAAAGCTGTGTTATACGGTATCTTATACTTTCAATGTCGCCGTGGCGTTTTCTCACTTAAGCTATAGAATTTTAAAATTACGAGAGTTGATTTCAATACAAGAAGACGATACGGCAATTTAAAGTTGTCAATTTTGCCGTTTGAGACAAAAAAGCGAACATCAGAAAATTTAATTTAAAATGAAGTTATTAAACTGACGTACTTAACTGATCGACAACCATTTTCTGAAGTATTTCATAAGAGGTACGAGTATTTCTTCTTCACTAGCCAGATTCTTCTCCTTTACCACTAAGTAAAACTAGTCCCCTGCTGCCCGTAGATTAGCTGCTTTTAGAATAGGGTTTTTAATGCTGGTTTTAATATACATCTAGATATAAATGGATTAAGTTACAAGGAAACTTGGAGGGCATTAAATATTAAATTTCGTTATACTGGGATCAAAGATTGAAAAAAACAATATTTTATATTCCTGGGCATGAATACTTTACGAGTACCTCGTCCAGTGTCAGAGTATTTGAGTTATTGCCACGAGAAATCAAATTCTTAATCCCTTGCCTCCTGTTGAATGCGTGTCTGAATACGGCAATTTAAAATTAATCTCCCCTAAACATTTACGAAAAATAAACCTACAAGTTCTCATTTTCTTAGTTAAAACAAAGCTTTTGCGGTATATGTCAAAACTAACAAACTTAATCTCCCCTAATTTAAAAAGTCTTTCAGTGACTACAACATTTAGGGAAAGCAAGGAACCCTTTACAAAGACTCATGCTTGTCTTTTGTCATGTTTCGTTGTAAAAGAAGATTATATACAATACAGCTTCAAAAGTAACTCGGTTATCGCAAATTGGATTACAGAGAACACAAAGGAAGGATTAATATAAAATACAGCGGTTCTTTTCCTTTCGAGGAAGTCTTCTTAATTACACTTACTCGTAAATTACGCACATTCCTTACGCGAGGATCGGCAGAAGTTTATGATTTCATCCAAAACTCTATGAATCGTTTAATATAGTTTGAGTCAAATTTTTTGCTTAAAAGAGAGAATAACATAAAAGATGTGATATAGAATATGACATAAAAATAATTAAATTTATAAACGCAATTCGCAATGTCAGGACATGTAGATTGTAATATATAATGAATAAGTATTTGATAAATACCGTCCTTTATAATATAATAATGAATCATTAATGCCATCAATATCAGTTTTACAAACTGATTTCGTATAATTTTCATAGATTTGAATACTTTTTATTATTACAAGTCGTGCAAACTGTTTTAATTACCCCGTAGAAATATGTTAAAGATACTCCGCAAAATTTGATGGCTCAAATTATCTAATAAATTGACTGATAATTTGACAAATTATCTAATAATTTGAAATAACCTAACAATTTGACTATATGTCACAAATCGAATAAATTATTTATCTCAAAGTATTATCTATACTTCCAAATATAAATCTTTCGCAAATGAACATTTTCCGGAAGAGAATTCTTTGTTTAAGAGGAGAAAGAGAAAATAATTTTCAAAAACCAACAAACGGGGAATTAGAAAAGTATGTATACTACTATAATACATATTTTAATACTACTGCATGCCCTACCTTTCTATTACGAGTCCTAAGAGACGTCGAAATTCCACGTAAAAAGCAGACAGTTCCTTCAAATCAAACCGTTTGCGATTCAGTTTCGCTTAAAGAAGTGAGACATGCAGGCAATTCATCGCCCTCTAATTTTAGTCGATTTCTGAAAATTCAGGAATTGCAAGTAACCAATCCTATGAAATATCAATATTTGTGTAATCAAGTATTTTCAAGTTATTCGATAGCGAAGCATTCTAAGTTTATAGATCTATAAAATAATTATTTAGACATTACATGAAAAGATGATCTGCAAGCTTAATTTAATGTAAAAAAATAAGATCGCATTCTTCAAAAATAATGGAAGTAAGAATACCATGTGGGAACAACAGGAATACCAATGAGTGAGAACCGACTGGAGTTACCCAGGGAAGATAAGTCCAAAAGAAACAAAAAAAATACGAAACCAGATGACGGAAGTCGTGATAAATTAGGCACCAAATGCCGTTCCAATGAAAAAAGTGAAAGGATGGATGAATACGATGTTCTGTGCGAAGTTTTATGACAAAATTTGCATAAAATATTCCCGAGCAATATTTCACTCAGGAAGAAGTAGCCAAAGTTTCATTATATCGCAGGGAAAGTTTTAACGCGTGATGCGCTTGAAAATGTCCTCTTCATTGCTGGCATGATTGTAAATTATTGTTAAGAGCTTATTTCTTTTCCATAATTGGAAAATGCGAATCAATCATCAGGTGTCATCAGGTGTCAATCATTAATAAAGCATTTTCCATCAATAAAATTTAACTTTTGCCTGAGTCCAGCCCTTCATAGCAAACTGTAAGTAAGACAATTTCATTTGGCGAAATGTTTTGCCCAAGAATAATTAACATATATGCCCATTTCTTGCACAAATGTTTCCTTTAACCCAAAAATGTAGTAAAATTATAGACCGAAATTTTTCTTTTTATTACTGTTGAAATATAATTGCTGATTCAAAGCTTCTGAAAGTAAAATTAAGTATTTTCCTTGGTAAAAAAGTCCAAATGTTATCACGATATTTTAGTGCCCGTTGATTAATGTTTTACACGAATAAACATTTCGTGAGCTAACTTTCCTAATGTAAATATCAATAACTCAAGTTACGAAAAGGCGTCATAGCGTGGGGTAAAACATAACCTAGAAATGGAATTTAAAATTAAATCAAATTATCATCTTTTCGTTTTATATTTCTAAATCATTTTTCTATATTTGAACTATATCCTACCTGATTTTCATTCTGAATAAGGTTAAAAATGTTTCAATTTCCAATAAATTTCAATGAATCGATGTTTCATAAAATTCTAACTTCTTGTAGATCTCCTAAAAATTCTAAAATCTCATCATCTATCTTATTATCTTCTCCTAAAATCTTATCAACCTTTAAAATTAACACCACCTAAATGTTTATTGTGTCCCTAATATAATGTTGTAAAGTTTATCTAGGGCGTTCAAACCGAACTCATTCGTATGGATGCCTGAATATCCGCTGGCCGAACATCCAATCTATAAAATGGATTTCATTCCGCGGAAGTAAGGAACTATATTTGCCTGAAGAGAGAGAGAAGCATCCAAACGATATGTTTGTCAAGAATTTGGTACTGTTCATTAGTGCTAATGCTATGAAAATATGAGCCAATTTCTCACGTAACACCGAAGTGTTTTCTAAAATGTATGGGTTGAAAATGTTAGTTGCATGACAGCGTAAATTTATTTGCTATGCAATTATCAAGCTTCCGTCACGTTTATTTACATAACACTGAATTCATTTCCTTTAGGATATCGAATAATTTGAATTCGATGTTTCTTAAAATTACGTAAGATTGAAGATTGAAACTGAGACTGCTAAATAGTGTGCGAATCGGGTTGGCGTGCATCAGGCGTGTGCTTGGCTGGTTGCGTGCATGTAAGGCACACAAGATATCACGTGTTGACTGGCAACTTCCTCGTGATTAATTAAAATTCTATTCATTAAAATAGTTATATGTAGTAAAACTAAGCAGAGAGTGTCACGAGCATGAAGTCTCACTGATCGGCTTATATTCAGGTGAAGTAATGTGGGAGAGGCAGGGAAAAGTGAGAAGTGGAGAAGTTACAGTATTTTATTCAGAAAATAATAAAGGTATAAATGGGATAGGAGTAGTAGTTAGTAATGATGCAGAGAAAACAGTACAGAATGTTAAGTAGATGATAAAATGAGAACCTTAAGTATAAGAATTAGATCAAGGGATTTAGTGATAGTTTGAATTTATTTGCTCACATCTACATATGATGGAGAGGAAACTGAATGTAAGTATGAGAGTATTGAAAATGCATTAGAAGGAATAGAAGACTGCTGGAAGATAATTATGGATGATTGAAATGCATTTGTGGGAGAGGGAGAGGAAGGAAAAGTGGTGGGAAAATTCTGATTGGGAAAATTAATAAAATGGGGGATAAATTGGTTGAATTTTGTAAAGTTTTATATGATAAAAATCTAGTTTAAAAATCATAAAAGAAGAATGACATGGATATCTCCAGGAGATAGAGCTCGTTAACAAATAAGAACAGATAGAGGAATGCAGTGACGAGTGGACTACCGGGGGCGAATATTGCCAGCGATCGTGTGTTAATCATTATTGAGATGAAAATAGCGTTAAAGGAAACTGAAAAGGGGAAGGTTGTGCGGAAATGGAATTCGGACTATAAGGAGAAAGTGGAATTAGAAAAGGTTAGTGAAAGGGAATAATTAAGGACAAGGGAATAATCTAAAGTTCCTCTAACAAAGTGAATAAGTAAAAACAAGGAAGAAAATGAAAAGCCAGATAAAACTTGGAGAAGAATAAAGGATTCTTTGAAAAGAACAGCAGAAAGGAATGGGGTACTAAGAAGGTCCTAGAGCAAAGAAACCAAGGAACAGGCCTAGGACAGAGACGGATGGAGACAACGTCGGCGGAAGAGATCTGTTAATAATCAGAACAGCATTTGATGATTATGATATATACATATTCAATAAAATATGCGATGAAATGTTCGTGATATTATGTTCGCCAATTTGTATTTACGGTGAAATGCAGCTCAAAGTCATAAAATAATAATTTTTTATAAATTTTGAAAATTCAGAAATTATTACAGATATGACATTTTGGCACAGTTATGATTTCCTTTAAAGTAATTTTAAGAAAAGTTATGATTTAACGTTCGAGGTAAATTAAATGCAACATTTAACATTTTAGCGAACGACCGATTGGAAAAAGTGTATCATGAACAGTCCTCAAAAATGAACCCTCGATTAGCTCGTGTTAAATTGACATAAAACAAACCAGCCTGCGAATAATTTGTGTGGTAATATTGCTATAAATGCTTGGACAGCTATGCTCATTTCGCACGTGGCCCCCACCGGGAATCGAACCCGAGAGTTATGTACTGTGGAGTCGATAATAATAAAAATTGAACATATTAATACTATGCTCAGGACTTAAAACACATCTTTATCCAAATTAATGCTGTAGATAAGAGAACACGTTGAGGTGCACACGCATAAAAGTAGGTAATTAAATCCAACATCTGCGAGTAAGCATGTGCCGTTGTGCTCCTAATCATAATTGAAACGCTTCACCACTGATTTATGCAACCTAATTTTCATTTCTCCGCCATTTACGACGCTTATCTTCCTCGCACCCAGTACCTTTATCCGACTTTCTCCTTTGTGACCCACGCATTTCAATTATTTCTCAGAATCCTGCCTTTGTGCTATTGACTAGCACTACAAATCTAGCCCAATTGACGCAATCCCTTCGTGTAATACGATTTCCGGCTCTTGTGTACCCACTAATCTAATCCTCCACGAATCTCTATGAAGAGCAAACTGGCAAACCCGGGGAAGGCGGTGAAATGGCAATACCTTTTTAAAGAAGACGCCCTTCTATACCGCCTTCAGCTTATCCAACTCTGTGAAACACATAGTCTCTTTCAAGTTCGGAAACTCCATGCTTTTGCTGACAAGAAGATGACGAACGCCCAAACAGCAACATAGGAAACTGCCCATTGAACCAGCGACTTTAAATTAACACGATCACATATTTTCAAGACAATTACATTCAATTAACCATCTTTTCGTGAAAATAAAATATAATTCTAATTTTAAAAGAAAATAGGTACCTATTCTATAAATAAAACTCAGGACCCTCTCAAGAGCTTAAAATCATCAATCTAAATTCAGCTGCCCACTTTTTGCTTTCGTTATTTAAGGACAGCAACGGACCCGGAAAATTTCCAAATGGAAGAATAGCATGGTACATCCATATTTATATGTTTGGAACCTATCAAAGTTTTGTAATTAAAAAAATTAATTTTAAGAAATCAATACGCTAGAAAAATGAATTGATGATTATAATTCATGAAATGTACGAAAATGGCATAACAAATGCTTAGCATAGTTGGATCCAATTCCGCCTCCTCGAAGATAAAACATGAAGAGGGCAGTTTCCCCATCTAAGAGCAAAACAAAATATTTCGCCAATTATTTTAGCAAAGAAAATCAAAATTATGAAATACATCTCTGTTAGTTACATAAATATCGGTAGCCTGTGAAAATCAAGCTATCGATGCCTGTAAAAATTTTAAAAAGTCGAATTTTTCGTAATTTCTAAGAATCCGCCTCAATTATTGACAATCCTTTTAACTACAAGCAAAACAATACATACCTTATTAAGGCAAACATTTTCTGAATGTTGTATAATGCATGAATGAATGAATGAAAAATAATGAATGAATTAATGTATAACCTACACTTATACCGTAAATGGATGGTTAAATTATTGTGAATAGTGAAATTAGTTTCGCACCGCCAAATAATATCTACATAAAACCACTTCGATATAAATATGGAAAATTAAATGAAAAATTTGTAGTAGACGGCAATGAAAGTTTCTATGTCTAATTCTGTTGCTATGATACATATTTGTTATCTTCTGGAAGAGCGACTTCCAAAGAAAAAAACGAAGAAATTTAAAGCAACAGATAGAGATAGCTGCAATGTACATATCTATTATGTGTATCATTACAAAAGGTCATTTTCCGACAACACGAAAGTTCGATCACTTTGATAGTAATAAAATTACAATCCCAACTATTAAACTAAACCAACCAAACAACTAAAAAATCCCAACTATTTTTATATCCAATATAACACATTCTCGGCGAAACATAAATTAACTCTAAAAATTTCTCAACGCTTTAAAACAAAATTACGAGCTCTCATTTTAGCTTTTCGAACTATTAACGTACTTCAAATCAGTAACTATAGCAACTCTTATCTTGTAGTTTCAAAGCATGGAATTGATTCATTCGTCTCTAAGTTATATATATTCTATTGCTTGAGAAAAACACACCCAAGTTTTTAGAAAGATCAAGTACATGTTCCTCCACGTCGCTCTGGTCCTGTTGTTGATTTTGCAGTGAGCCGTGTTAATAGAAAAACACATTAATTTACGAAGTAGGTACAAGGAACTTTAGTGGAACTGTAGAATAAGTAGCATGCGCCGATATTGTGTATTCTTATATGTGAGGGTAAATGCTGTTTCTAGTGGTCGCAGATTAATTTGTAAATTATTGCTATTTAAATTGAAAATTATTGTAATAACTTCGCGCGGTTGTTTTTTTTACTGATTTTTCGTATTTGCATATGAAGAAATTCGTAATAATGTTTGAGTTAGTTGTTGAATGTGGTATAAGTCCCCAGCGACTTACTGCGGCAGAAATGTACAGTAAGTAAACAAATAAACGTCTCTCAGGTTACAACGCAACGTACCTCTCGGGAAAGACAAGAATTGTTTCCACACAATTTACACATCACGAAGAAGAATGTAAGTACACTTTATTAGCCGTCTTCGCAGAATTTACGTCCTTGGATATCGCACCACAATCCCTTTTATATCTTCCTGACTAGACCCTCTTTCGTCACGTCACGACTAGGTATATATGTGTTAGGCGGCCTCTTTATTTTCCGCAGCCACGCCCTCTCTCTTTCATCCCTTGGGCACATCTCGATCGCTCTGTCGTTTCCATTAGTTTGGGCGAATTAACGGTTGACGATTGGCGGATTTGGCGTTGGGACATGGAGTTATTCGCTCTCTTCCGTGCCAACGATAATATCTTCGACGATTCCACTGATATCGACATCGATCCGTGAAATCAGACCCTTCCCTTGGGATCACTTCGCTCTAACGCTCATGTCCCAGAAGAGCATCACCAAAACTAACACAGCATCCGAGATGCAAAACCGCATAGTTTTCCTCTCGATTGCTGGTAGCGTGGGCTTCAAGCAATAATCGAAGCATTTTGAATGTAACTTCACAAGTTTGCGATCAGGAAATCGAAATTCCATTGTGACATCTGAGTACTGTGACACTCGACCGCTTGTCTGATACGTGATGATTACACAGCTACAATAGCTGCAGGAGTTATCAAAATCGATTACTTTCGAACATTCAGCTTCACTAAATGATGATGTCCACGAAATTTTTGATAAATTTTAGTAACTACGCAAACCAGTTAAACCTGTTTGAAGTATTTGCGTTTGTAGCAAGTAATATATGGTTTACTAAATACGCTATGAAATACCCAGAATTCACTGTTCGATATGCCCATTTAAAATTCACCAAAAGATACAAATATTAACATCCTATACAAATCTACAACTATCCCTTGCACGTGAATTATGGATATCTGTTAGAACTTTATTTCCACTCCTTCATTTTCCTCTTCTAACCTGTTCTTTTTCGCATGACAGATGCTGTCAACCGCGGAAACTTTCAAGACGCCTGCAGTTGGCAGATCATTGCGGTCATTACCTAGTGGTCAATCTCATATATCAAAATATTTCATCTTCTATCAACTGCCTATACGTATTTTCACCATTCTTTATCAAGTAAAGTCGCAGAATATTTTATTATAATGTGAATAATCCTCGGTGAAAACAAAGATATCGACCTGTAGTGGTACTCTTCGATCAGGAGTTGATCAATACATTTTCCTAGGGCCATCCATTCTTCTAGGTGTCTAGTTTTTAGCTGTGACTTAATATAAAACTCCATAATACTGTAGTTACTCATGTCCCATGATGTTAGTCGACATACAACATCCTCTCATAAGAATTACGCCATTCTTTGCCAATTTAGTTTAGAAAACGTTGCTGCCTTGATATTAAACTCGCAAATATAAGCACATAAAATAGATTATATCGTTCTCAAAAGATATCATGATATATCGTTTCAGACAAAATACAAAGTTCGGTACTTCTTGATATCGAATTCTGTAGAATTAACTCTCTGAGAAGCAATGTGTATGCATGAAATCAATCTCATAGAATTTAAGCTTTGCTGAAAAATATTTCTTCTTAAAGAATTACCTTATATTGCATTTAGGCATATCATGCTGTGGATGGATCTTTGTCATCGCCGTGGTTATGAAAAAAATTCTGGGAGATGGGTTTTCATCAAATGCGAACATATCATGTATCACCAAGTAAATTATCCAGGAAATATCTCTTCTTTTTATCCCTAAATCGTCTTCCTAGATGGAACTTTGCCAGGAAAGTTTCCTTCTTAGATGTATCTTCTAGCGCGGGTATGATTCGCTGCCTCAAAATTCAAATTAAACGGATAGTATCTGTCCTCTGAAATTTCACATTACAACGGATCCCTACGTAATAAATAAGTAGAACTATACTGAAGAGTGGAATATCCATTTTATAAAGCTATCCTGATGCTTAATTGGAATATGAGTAGATATGGGGAAGAAAAATATAATAATATTATGAAAATAAAATTTTCCTTGATATAATAAGTGGGAATGTTTTATGAAATAAAATCCCGATGGTTGGATAATCTATTATCGTGTTAAAATATGAAGGATGCTCGATAAATAAAAGATTTAGGAATATATAAGCGGAAGAGAGCCTCAATTATAGTATCCAAATAAGAATTTACATCAAAGACCGGAAATTTACTGGTGTGTTTCCAAGTATATACTAGATGATGCAGCATTGCTGCGAAACCCGGATCCTCATTATCTAATTTAGTGGTTAAGTAAAGTTTTATTATGGAGTTTTGTGTCTCTTACTGCCACAAAGTTAAGCCTGAACTCATTAGTTGTAGAATTTTGGAGATTAGGGATGTAGTATACTAAGTTGTGATGAGAGTACAGCAACAATAGTCGAATATACACGAGAAATAATCCAGGTATTGGAATGGAATGAGAAGGAGAGAGGTAGGTGTTGTATAATTTGTCAAATATATAAACGCTTACTAGATTGGATAAAATTTATTGAACATAAGTCTGATTAAGGTGAAAAGTAGATTTGAGCTTATCGAAGTAACCGTTCGGAAAAGGTCTCAGATTGATGAATTTCAAAAGAATATGGCGAATGATAAGATTCCGAGTTTCGACTTGGACGGATTCCAATATCAAATCCCGATAAAATCCCCACGTCGCCCTCAATCCTTTTACCCTCTTCTGCAAACTATTTCCGCGTAACATAAAAATGAGATGCGTACCGGAAGGTCATCAGTCCTCTCCACGGGACAACCCTCCTCCTATGAACACTGTCCGAAACCCCACCGCACGTACATCGTGCGATGTGGCGACAGATAAATTCTCCAGTTTCAATTTCAGAAGCATCGCCCCCACTAAATTACAGTTTTTGCAAAGGAAGCCGTCGAAATTCCCCTTCTAACGCATTCCCTTTAAGCCCATTCCCACAACGATTCATCTCCCGAGCTCGCATTTGTCAAAACTGCGATCAACGCGACCCGTCCGGAATGCATTAATCACATTTATCCCGACTCGGGCGCCCCCTTGCGACGGAATCCGACGTCCGAAGGCGTCCCATTGTCCCCTCAACAATCCACCCGTGGAAACAAAAGAGTGACGACGAAGAGGACGTACCGATCTCGTGCAGAGCCAAAGCAGCTCCCTCTCCACTCGCCCCGATTGGCTTCTCTCGAGGCACGTTCCGAGTGAGTCCTATTATTTCTGCAGCAGCCTTTTTTCCGTCTGGAGGGTTTTATGCCCTCGTTCGACAATGGGAGCGGTGGCGATGGAATATGAGGAAAAGAATGGGACTTCGCGAAAAGAGGGACATAAATTAGGAGCGGTGAGGAAAGTAACGGATGAGGGTGTTGAGGAGAACGGGATCCGGGAAGAGTATTAATGAAAAGGTGCAGTCGAGAAAGGTGCGAGATTGGAGGACGTGAAAGAAATAAATTGAGGAGAAGGGAAGATTGGGACCGCTTGAGAGGTTAGTAGACTGACATACATCGTAAATGGAGGTCATGTTAAAAGAGATATCAAAAAGAAATAAATTCGTCATTGAGTGTGGTTAAAGTATTGAAAACATAGTCCTCGTCAATTAAAATGTTGAAATGATAGAATCGAAAAGGAAAGGTAGTTTTGCACGAAATGACGTGTGCCACTGCTTCCGGACAGCCGGGCAGGCAAAGCCATCGCCTACGGTGAAAGCGATCACGGGTTCGATTCCCGATGGGGTTCCATGAGCGAATTAACCTCAGCTGTCGAAGCACTATTAATAATTCTACTACTGTTATCACTATGATGTGTACCCAGGATATTACCCAAAGAGAAACTGACGAGTGAAAGATTT
Source organism: Ladona fulva (assembly GCA_000376725.2). Classification (NCBI taxonomy): domain Eukaryota; kingdom Metazoa; phylum Arthropoda; class Insecta; order Odonata; family Libellulidae; genus Ladona; species Ladona fulva. The sequence continues at coordinate 469,332 of KZ308545.1, forward strand.
AAGGAGACCGGGACTCGAACTCAGATTTTCCATTTCCCGACGACTATGTCACGATGCTGACAAATTCCCAGTCGCTTTACATCAAACCTCACCTAAAAGTTGCGAAATTCTGCCCTTTGAGGTAGTAAAATTGGTTAGAGCAGCCGATAGGAAAGAGGAAGACCCTTGTTCGAGTCATGGCATGGTTAAATGCCATATTTTTTGTCCGTTCCTATTTGAATTGACGACGAAGAACAATGAGTAAATGACGAGAATAGTTGATAATGGCTCACAATTTTCATTAATTATGGACAAAAAATAGCCCTAACCTAGATAACCTTTCATTACGTATGAATAAAAGATAATCGGTGAAATTGCAAAAAAAGTTACTTAAGTTGTGTTTGTTAGGAAAGAAATGAAAAAGGCGGAGGGTTGAGGATTAAGAGAGAAAAATGGAGTTAGCTTATACGAGAGAAAACAGCAAGATCACAAAAAAGAATTAAATAGTGGAGAAAACAAAAGGGAATATGAGGGAAGAATGACGGGTTGAGCCAAAAATGTGAAATTAGAAGGGGAGACGAGGGACGAGGGACAGCTTCCGCGCAATGACATAAAATAAGCAGGGCAAAGGAAAAAGAAGACAGGAAAATTTCGAATATTCGCGGAACAACACAGGAATCCTTACAAAATCCGTGAGCATAAGGAGAAATACGGGGCAGGGAACCGGGAGTGATGCCAGAAAACATCTTCCTGACCTCCGCTTGGTAACGAACCCAACACCTCGCGAAATGGGTGAGCAAGGAATGATGAAAAAATACACAAGAAAAGAAACGAAAAAACGAGGAAGAGCGCACCACGACCCCTTTGCTCTCTTCTTTTTTCCTACCCCATTTCGTCTCCACTGTCCCATAAGGTTTCTCTTTCATTTTTTTGAGCTTGTCACTTCATTATATATACAAGAGCAGCGAGGATTTTTCCCTCTCGTCGTTCCTACATTTATGCTGTTTGTAAGGACGCCTCTCCGTGCTTGCGTGCCTCTTCTGCTTGCCGGAGCCGATTTTCCGCAATTGTCTGAAATAGATAATCCCCTGTTCTCCGTATGAGGACAAAAGAGGTTTCAATGTTAATCGACTCGTGCAGAAATGAGAGCGCCATTTATGAGACGGGTCAGGCCACTGTTCCTATAGGGGCGTGAGCGTGATAGAGTTATGAATCATCCGTGACATGCTCTGGAAGAAATAGGAGAGGATGTCGATAACTGGGAGTTCTTCGCGGCAGCGTTTTCCTGTTTCATATTGACACTTTTCATACGGATCGATGTGAACTTCTGAGGGAGTAAATATTGGTTGAAAGACCCCAAAGACATCTTTTCTTGTGGATTTAACTGTTCCGCCTCATCAGAGAGCTCTGCTGCAGAAGCCTTTCTAGATACTGTATTAAAATGAAAAAAAAAGAGTTCTACCTTTGCAAGGTCACTACCGTCGTAAGATAAATCTCTCTGACTGTAGCCGTATATTTTTAAGAATCTCTGAGAACAAACGATTCCTATCTCACATCCGGGAATCTCACTCCCACCCGATTTTCTGTCGGAGAGTACGAGAATTTTTCCAATAAGGATTTCGACCGAACGATGACAGAGATTACAGAAATCATAGATATTCCTCAACAATTTAGATAGTGTTTTCGACGCGATTAGTAGATTTCTAGCATTTGCGGCATGAAATCTTGAATGTAGGGGCTTTAAAATTCGAATTTCATTAAATCCTTAAATAAACGAAATACTGAAATATTTCAATAAACTACAGTAATTAATATTCGAATATCAAACGCTTTATCTATAGAAACAATTCCATTCAACTTTTATTGTACCTCTCTTCCATTCTATAAAACATAATGTCCAAATAAGAGTCAAATCAAACCGCGGCATATTTCAGAAATTCAAAATCCAACTTTGGCGAACCAATGCAGTCGTTGGGTAAGGACCATCATTCTACTTCAAGTTTTTACCAACTATCAACTGCCTATAATTATTTTCACCGTTTTTAGTGCAACCGTATCACAGAATGTGCTATAGATCACTTTGATAGTATTCATCATTGATTCTTTAAGAAGGATGATGGTCGGCGTTGGTTATCATGAATTTGAGGTTTGACAAGGATTTCAATCGAGGTAAACGATATAGAAAACAAAGAACTACAAGGTAAGGCAAAATACCGTTCCAGCCAGCTATTTTCATTAAGAAGTCGTTAAAATCATCGCTAATTAAGGCTAATCAATCTTATATGATGCACATACCACATGAATGAATCCATCAATTTTTCACAGGAACTGAATCACAACGCAAACTGTTCACTCACCTGAAAAGACAAAAAATTCGCAATAAGTGTACATACAAGAGGCTGGAATTTGTACTTACAACTTATTATTATCTCATTAAATTTTATTATGCTTTCAAATTAAGCTCGAAAAAAGAATACTTCAACAACAAACAAATAACCGGTAAAGATACGAAACACAATTCGCAACGAAAATCGTAAATGTAAAAATCGGAAACTGTCAACTTTTTATCGATTTCCGATCGTAAAATAACTGATTCGTTGCTTTTAAATTCCGCTTGACTTCTCAACTAAAGTACAAGGATTCACAGAACGAAAGAAATGCTATCTTTATCGGCCCATTTCTTCAAAAAAACAAAAACTCCATTGGGTATAAAATGGAAAGAAACAATCTTCTATTATACTTATAATCACTGACACTTTGATGGAAAGAAGGAGGTAAATTATATTACAACTATCTCTCGAATAGTTGTAAGGAAGTTAAAAAATACTCCTATTTAGGACTAGGAAGTTAGAAATTACTCATTATACCAAAAACGCCCCAAAAAATTTAAAATTTTTTATGATATTTAATTGTATTGCATTCGGGCTTTCTCTTGTTCCATAGCAACAGATTTTTCTCAGTTTAAAAAGAAATCTTACAAAATAATCTGACAATTTTTTAGGAGTATGAGATCAAATTTGAGGAATTCAATTTTCCTATCTCAGAGTTAGTAGAATTTGTTTTATTTTAAATTACTGAAAACATTAATTGAACGCCGCAAATTTTCACAGCTATTCCTCGCCGATATCGGCTTAGTTCACTTGCGGTCATGTGGCGATTTGCTTCAGAAATAAAATTTCTTTTAACATGCAAAATAAAGTCAATTAGCGGCATGTCATTAGCGACAGTTCTTTGTCAGCTATCGTCTTCAGTACAAGTCATGCTTATTCGTCAACCTTGGGCACTTTTCACGTCTAAGTGGCGTTATATGATCAGTGCATTCCTTGTCTTTTCTTTTTCAGTGAGAGTTACCTGATAAACCGAAAACTACAAATCTAATCTTTCACTAATATTTACGCAATTTCGAATATTTTTGAGAATGTCACTGTCATTGCGTGTTTAAGATAACCAGAACATTTCGACGTATTTGCTTTTGAATTATTATAAATAACCGGGCGAGGTCTATGCAAAAATGGTTACGCATCTTTGTTTTTCGCATCTTACGTTTTTCCGCATCTAGAGTCGATTTCCCTTGGTCCTAATCAAGAGAAAACCGCTGATGGCTATAGATAATATCACCCATCACATACACCAAACACCATCAAAAGAACAAAACGAGTACAATGTACATTTTATCAACGGTAATTTATTCAACGGTACAAATGTGACTGTCAAATGTGACCAATTTGTACCAAACGGTACAAATGGGTCACATTTGTACCGTTGAAGATGATGTTCCTGACATCGAAATGTACATTGTACTCGTTTTGTTCTTTTGATGGTGTTTGGTGTATGTGATGGGTGATATTTTCCTTTGGTCCTGTAAAATGCCTTACATCTGGATTTCACAATATATACTTCAATTTTTTGAGCAAAAATGAGATTTTTTAAATCCACTAAATTTTTCTATAAAGGAAGACAAGTCAAATGTGAAAAATATAGCTTTCGTGTAACTTTAAGATACCGTTTAAAGCAAATGCTGCGAGGACATGTTTCGGAAGAAATAATTGCAGTGCAAGGACGATTTTCCGCTGTGAAAATTCTTTCGTTGTAATAGAAGAATTTGCAGGACCTAATTTTCTTTCATCAAGTTTTCTCCGGGACGAATCTCCTCTTTGAGGACGAATCTTCCAATCGCTTCATCTAGGCAGCAGCGGAAAACGAATAGGTTAATTAAAGTGCTACTCCCAGTGGACAACACCTCGGGTCATGTAATCCCTCTTCCAGAAGGAAATCCCTCCATGGCGGCTTCATTCCCAAGGACGAAAGTAAAGCTACAAGGGCATCACGTAGAACAGAGAACCTGTAGGGATACACAGTCATGGCTAGATTCAAAAATACTCGGTTTTCAACTGCTCAGGAAGGAGAGACATCATTTGTGAAAAAACACGGATTATAGATTTCTGCAACAATTACATTCTAAATTCAAAAACCTCTCATTCAACCTTCATCATAGTTTGTGGAGAAATAATATGGACTATAATTTCAAAACATCAATTTTATTTTATTGATGAAATAAATTTTTTCAAGACAAGGAAATTTAATTTATGTACCTGGATTTAAATTGCTTCGCAACTCAGTAATGAAGTTGGAATACTCTGAAACTGCCCTTTTGTAATGCCGCAAATCAAAGAATGGCTACATGCGTTGATACTTTTTTTTAATTAGGGAGTCTTCTATAGAGAATGATGGGTAGCAGCGCTTTCAGATTTTATCAGTATCTTCTACGTTGCGATACAAGTACTTGACAATCAAAATTGTATTCCGTGGTTATAGCTTTATACTTAAGAATATTTTAACCGTCGCTGATATTATCCTTTGAAACTCTTATTCAAAAGGAAGTTGCTCGATAATACGATATCGTAAACAAGATACACGATACTTCATCTGTGATCCGTCGACAAAATATGGATTTATTTCAGTCACGAAATTCTATGAGAAGGATAAAAAATATATATCCAAAGTAAAAGTTTTGCCTTGACAACTCATGTCATAAAAAGATCACAATCAAGCCGAATCAAGCTGTTGATATTTACTACACTACCGCTACATATTAATGAGGTATTTTGTGGTACAGTATGCTGTGACAATGCCACTTTTCTGTTGAAACTATTAACAAATAAACATCTCAAAGTGAAGCTTAAACAGATTTGATTTGAATATTAGCATGAGTTTTCTTAAAATAATTTACGACTACTCATTAATTAACATTCATACAAGAACAAAGTGAAAGTTGATGTTTTTCGTTGACCGAAAATTACAGATATGATGAAACTGAATACGGATTTGAATCGGCACGGATCGGTAGAGCTAAGAATAATCTTCTCGAGGAAAATAACACAGATTTTTAAGACTGTTCCCGCGGACTGCAAACGTGATTCCAACGGTAAGCTCCTGGGACAACTTTCTCATTTTTCGAGAAAGTAGGTTATCTGTCCAATAAGAAAGGAAAGTTTAAGTGCTTTTTCACCCTTCACTCTCCATTGTTTTCTTCCGAACCCTTTCTTTCCCCAGGATTTTTTCCTGGCGCGATTTTTTCTTGGGCGAAGCTGATCCCAGTCGATAAAGGAAGGACATGTTACAGGATTCCATTAATTGGGTCTCCTGAATGATATCTCGGATCGGAGCGGTCCTGCGAAGGAGGCAATATTTCTCTTAATTCGACCCCTCCAGTCTCTAGGCACGTAGGACCCCACTCCGTCATAAACGTGGAGCAAAGAGGCTTTCCCTTTTTTCACGTCCTCTCTATACCTTCGTTCCCATCGCGAATCCACGGAGAGCCACGCCCTATCCCGACGTCGAAAAAATCGGCGGATCGCATCGCTCTCGACTTTTTTCGCATCCGCATCCTTCAACTCCGAGAGATAATGTCCTACTGATAAAGGGAGGCCGTGATGAAGCCACTAGAGGGTTGTCGAAGATGTCGCGATGGGTACGAGTGTCCGCGTGTTATTACGTCATTGCAGGTGATGTGCTATTTTATATCTTCTTTCAGTAGGCCTCGCGGAAAACGCTATCTAATCTTCAATTTCCACATGAAGGTGCACGGAAGGATCCGCCTATGCGCTTGAAATACGATTGGCGGATGCTTTAAGGAAATCGCTCCTCGCCCTTAAAGCGTCGCCTACTTCTATAAGGATGTATATCAGTCTAACAAGTGGCATTATCCTTGTTTAATATTTATACATCGTTATATAGCACGACCTAGTATTATAATTTATTCTTAAAATGGACTTTAACTAATATTCACTTTAGGGCCTGGAATTATAACGATTCGATAGAGTAAAAGTAAGGCATCAGTATATCACATTGTATCTATCAAATTATACAGGGCCCTGAAGGGGATATTAGTTAAAGTCCATTTTAAGTATACATTATAATAGCATTCCTTAATATATACTCTAACCACGATTGTCATTCAAGTACCCTTGATAAATTCAGAGAAAGTAAGTTTGCAGAAAACGTAATCGTTATTACGCCATGATACTTCGACCGATCCGACAGTAAGCGTAAAATAAAAGAATTAGATTCTAAGATAATTTATTTTAAGAACTCATACTCTCCGCGAACAATACGTGATAAAAACAAGAGAAAGAATTAGCTCTAAATCTTGGTGTTTACATCCTCTACCGCATATCTAAAGTCAGCATGCAGGGTGTTAATGCAGATGAAGGTGTACGCAAAATTGAATTTATTTATCAACGACAGATGTGTAGAAATGCCTGATGGCGCAGCTTGGCCGAGAAATTACGCCTTAGCGTTTCAAAGGAAAAGGGTTGAAGGTGACTTTGCTCATCAAGGAGTGATAGAAATTCGCTAGGAGAAACAGACAGCAAATGTCTGTTAGGATCGGGGCTTGAACCCAGAACACTCAGACCATTGTTTCTCTTTCTCTGTAAATGGATTATGAAATAAACAACTTCGCTGATAAAACGAATAAACTATGATGCGGTTTTGGCAAGCAGATTATACTAGCACTATTTCTAATGTTGGGGCTTCCGGATAGCCTAGTGGGCAACACGTTCCACTTCGGTGAAAGGGTTCCCGGGTTCGATTCTCGGGCCTACGAGCGAAATAACCTCAGCTGTCAAAGTACTTTTAGCAAAACTGCTACTACTATTCTTACTGTTGCCGCATCGAGATGGACTGAATGCAAAGTTATGGCATATTCCGTCACTAATTAATACAGAACGCAAACAAAATTTTAAACCTAATTGTGAAATTTATTAACTTTTCAAAAATATGCTATTAATAAAGTTACACGGGAAAAAAATGAAGAGTAATGCAGAGGTAAGTATAAAATATTTTCTCAGAAACGTTTGACATTTAAAAATCACTTCTGAGTTATATAAGGTTGTATTATTAATATTAGAGCCGTTTCACGGTTACTTAATTTTCATTTGGTTTGTTATTTTATTAGTGGTGTAACAATGGAGTTACTTCTCTATGGAAACGCGTGGCATATAAGCCACGAAGTATAACCTAATCTATTCCCAATAGGTATTTATTCCTGCTCCACGCAGCGCCGCAAGTGTTGCTCAGATGAGTCAAGTACATAATCTAGTCAAGACGGAAGTTATAACTTTTCCCGATGTGTGCAGATGACTTCGTAATATGGGAAACATTTTGGATGTATCTGTTTCGAATGTATCGAGAGCCATGTCTATCTCCGCGGCAGCCGAGAGTGTACGGACTAAAATACGGATACAATCGCAAATTAGAATGCGTTGCGCAGATCGTTAGTCTTCTGGTTCTGCCTGGCGCCCTTTAAGCCGTGATTCTGCCGTGAAGCCTTTTCCTCTCCAATAGGTTGCCTCCGATCTTTCGGGAGAACGTGGCGCTCTCTTCGGAAGCACAACTCTTCTTCCGTTCTGTTTCGCAAGTCACTGCACTGAATCTTTTTGTCGAGAATAATTGGTGTTTCCGCTAGCACTACACAATAAAAAAATTTTCCAGAAGTCCCAACGGTAGTATTTTAATATTTAATAAGCTCCAAATTGAATCATTGAATGATCTAATACTCGCCTATTTTTAACATATAAAATATCTGAATTTAGAAAATATATCCCCTTTCTTTTTCTTTTTAGCGTAGGACAATATGGCAATTAGCTTCGTCACGCGATCTTGTTTGCGCCCGTCGTTTTCCAAGCTGCTGAGAGAAAAGCAATGGTAATCCTATATACACTGCTCAGTTATAGACACTAGAAAGCATAAACTATTTCAGATACATTTTGAACAATTAAAGTTCGCTTCCAGCATCCCTTTGAAGCATATGGCCTAGCCATGCGGCATTCACCGCTCGTGACACGTGGTCAGCGCTTACACTCCCACGCCGCCGTATTTGGCTTATCCAGAACGCTCTGACCCGCTACCAATTAATTCAGATAGTTCCCCAGCTCTTTACGCGATGCTCGGTCAAAATCATGGCCTCCACAGAAAGCGAACGCACTACCCACTTGCCTATCCGATAACCTTCACTTTGAACTATTGCTGACCGCAAAACCCGTAAACAACTAGCGATGCTATGGAAAGATTTAATTATAAATGAAAAAGTTTCAACATTTTTCCAGCGTCGTAAAAATAAGATTTATCTTCCTTTCCGAAATGGATTAATCTATTCTAAAGGTTATAAAATTTTGTAGAAAGTCAACGAAAGAATAAAACTGAAACGATAACGCCGAAAACGGTGTCCTTTTGGTTTAAAAAAATGTGCATGTCCTTCAAAAAAACCATACACAGTTTACAAGAACATTAACAAAAGATTTTAACTCTGAAGTATTAAAATATCTGTTATTTTCCTCCTTATAATAATTTAAAAAGACTTGGTGAGTAACTCTTGTTGGTAAGTTTGTAGATCCGCCCCTGATTGCGAGGGACTAATAATGGGTCAAGAGTGAATATTTTAATGATTTATGACGTACCTTCCGGAAGGAAGGCCTTTCCTAAGATACTGCTGATGATTACAAGAATTACCGCGGAAGACTTGACACCTGTAGCCTATTCAGGCAGGAACTTTGCATTTGATTGAGATTATCCTAAAATTTTACTTTATGTGGTAAAATAAACGTATAAAATTCAATTAATCTGATCGACATCTTTGACTGCACTATACTACAATCTCTATACAATATATAATTGTTGTGCAGAATATCTAAGTATATTTGTTGCTTCTTGCAAGTATTCATGAACGCAAAGTTCCCTGTGTTCTTCTAAGACGTGATAACTTCAAAAGCATGAGTAAATCAAGACTAAAAAAATTCTTTCCCAATATCCTGGTTGAATGACACAAGGTTCTCAACACGATGGTTCGTAGAAACAGATTATGAAGAATTAAATTGTAGATAAAAAAAATTCTACATTTCCTATTTAAATGAATTTTCACAATATCTCTGTCCCCGAAGGGCTTCTATTCCCTACTTTATTTAAGTTCAAGTTGTTAAAAACAAAGTCAAATGACCTGTTCGTCATTTCTAGAGATGCATTCGGTACTGTACGGAACTCGTATAATCCTTTTGGCTTACAATTAAAAAGACAGTGTATTTAATAACAATTGAGAAAACAAAGAATATTTTCGGATCTAATAATGGATATGGGAAAACTTTTTCTTAATGCAGAAATTTAACGTGACTGCACAGAACTGAACGAAATGTATTTATGATCCCGCATAAAATTTCTATTGGAGACAATTATGCTCTCTTATATCCCTTCTAAATTACTGCTAAATTAAGGCTAATCAATCTTATATGATGCACATACCACATGAATGAATCCATCAATTTTTCACAGGAACTGAATCACAACGCAAACTGTTCACTCACCTGAAAAGACAAAAAATTCGCAATAAGTGTACATACAAGAGGCTGGAATTTGTACTTACAACTTATTATTATCTACTTCGAATAAATATTAATTTTGGATTGTTGCGGGAGATAACATGACCAGTAAACATTAATACGCAATTTTGAAAACAGTTTTAATGTCATAGACGTACAAGTAGGAAACCTGTAGCAGTGGATCCGCAGAAAATGACATTTTTCATTCTATGCAGCACTTTTTAGGGAGAAATTCCGTTTTCGCGATTGTTTTCGGCGACATTTTTTCTTGAGCTAAAGGATAAAACAGGAGATATTACTACCTCAGAAACCACTAGATTATCCCAGGTTATCACAGAAACAGTAATCTCTTATCTAAGCGACCTTCCCAATCTCGGGAAAGCAAATTTTCTCCATGCCAAGGCATATCTCTCCTGCAAAATTTTCCGAGATCGATTCCGTAATCCCCAACGAACGCCTTGAGACATCTTTTGTCAAACGGACGGTCAGCTATCCGTTTGCCTTTTCTTCTCCTCTTCCATCTCCGTCATAAAATTGTACGGGCCCTTCTTGCACATTCTTTCCACTCTTCATTTCTTCAGAATGCCTCCTCAGATTACGTCATTCGACGCATTTTAGCACCGTTCGAACCCGAAAGCCTTCCGTTCACACGTTTAGGACTCGTCTTAAGGTTTTTTTTACGTTCCTCAGATGTGACAATTGAGTAAGACCTATTAACGTTAAGCCTATTCGTTAATGCTTCGTAAAAAACGCAACCCGGTGCCACCTTTACTACCTCTGTAAAGTCGGAACGTATTGGATATTCAAACACGATCAACTGTCGCAGTTGATCGTGTTGTTGAACAACCGCGGTCGCAGCTAAAGTGGTGCACGTAAACCCTTGTTTTGCTTCGCTCCATATCGTCAACTTTAGTCTTTCCGAAGTAATTTTCTCTCTCTCCCGCTCTGTTGTTTGCGAGGGATTTTTTTTTCTCTTTATACACACCGAGAATTAAACAGAGCGGGCTCTGAAAGTTGCTATACTTCCGTTAAGACTAAGATAGGGTTCGGAGCCGAGGACGGAACTTTTTTCTTGGGAAGAGAATGGGACTACTTAACTGCGACGTATTTTCTTTCGGCGGTCAAAGTAGGAGAGGGTCTACTGCCAAGGGCGAGTGAAGGGACCGTAAAGGCATATGGTGTGGGAAATTCCTAATAGGGATCTTCATAAAAAAAGATTCCGAAAGAGAACAATAAAGGGAGAGCAATCCTGGGCATTGCACGAACTCGCTGATGTTCTCTTTATATTCATCGTTCCGTTGAGAAAACTTGTCCATTAGACCGGAACAGTTTATGAAAAAGTAATGACAGATGTGGCTAACGCATGAATTGCTCCATACTTCGGATGAATTCACATGGATTGCGATGAAACACGAATTTTTCCTAATGGAACCGATTGCAATTTAAAATTTTCGTAATTATATTTGCTAATAGCATTTATCCCACAACATTAACGAAAATTAAGACTCCTTTTTATTTAAAAAAGCTTTTCCATTAGCAATAACTACTCATTGGACCATGTTGTACCCGGATAATTGACGATAACAATGCGGAATTAGAAACCATTCCATTTAATTCTAAAGGTGCCTAAGGAAATGCTATTCTTCGCTTTTATAAATTATTATAAAAATGAATTGGAAACATGTTTAACAAAATATTCGTGGTATACAATATTATAAAAGACACAGTACAAAATGGTAGTTCATCAATTACTTCGTCAAACATAAATTTGTACCGCATAAGCTGAAATTCCTCTGCAAAATGATTATACTAATAATTTTAAAAAATAGTGGTAATTACGAGGAAGATACCTCCGAAAATGGAATAGTTATAATGTATCTCAACTTAAACGTAATAAATCCAGAAAAAATGAAACTCAATAGTACCTTGATAAAGATTTTATGTGAATTTTCTAGGGTGAGGTTAATATTTTGCTGCTTTCATGACCTTATTAAACATTATTCGTATAAAACTCATTAAATTTTCGTGAAATTTCAACTCCTATATGTAATGTAAAATTTTTCAAAATTGTACCCAATGCCACCAAGACAATGCCAGTGAAACTTTGCAATGATAAATTTGTAATAGTAATAATAATTACTAATAATAGACTAATATCAACTATACTCGCTAGCTAAGAGTTAAAGGAAGTCAGAATATATTTCAGCCCAAAACCTATGCTTTTCGGATATCTGATGATACCGACGACAAAATCAGTCATACTACGCACGTAAAAGAAAATATTACTCCGCAAAACGGTCTTGCCTTCTAGTTTTCCTCAGCAGCTAACTTTGACAATACTGAGCTCGTTTACGACCCGGGAAAGCGTCACTCCTATTCACACCCCCCTGAGCACCGTTAATTAACTTTTAGGAAATTCCAGCCCTTGATTCCTTTCACGAGACTTGTCTCCCCATTTCCGCCGTCTTAGCATGGATGATTCATGGTGTGTGTAGACGAAGCCGCAATGAACTTTACCGAACATGCCAAGGGAAGCATTTGTTTGACAGCATTCAGTATTAAAACGACTCTTACCAAAGAAAGAAGTCATTAATGTCAGTTATCAAAAGATATAAATTGATCGTAAGGATTGTTAAGCTAATACAGTAAGAAACGTGTCCTAGATATTATCTTGTGAGATGCAGAACTTCTTTAACGTAAATTTAGCGAGTTTATCATTTACAAATTCTCTTTGAATATTTCTAAATCAAATTCAACATCCAGCCCACATGCCCACGTCAGCTTCGGAATTCCACATTTTTAATTAAAACGCCCATTAAAGGAATACGAAAACCAGAAACGCTTTTGTAAGCCTACTCGCCCGTTTTTTGCAAGCGTTTACATCTTTCTCGTCGGCTTTGCGCGTGCCCCTGAATTTCAGATGAAGCCACATTAGAAAGGCAAGGAAAGGAAACGATCCGTAACAAGCAAAGTTGTCTCTTTTCTTTCCGGAGAAATAGGAGATTCGACTGTACGCATTCTAGGAGACCATTTTCGATCTTGAGGTCATCATCGATTTTTCCATCTTCCTTCTCTTTTGCTCCATCTGTCTCTTCTCGAAGCCCTGCCGTTAATCTCCTTAGCGCTCTCTTCTCCAGCACACCTCCTCAGATTCTATCTATTACGGACTCCCCTCAAATTCCCGCAAAAACACTTTCGCATCTCCTCTACAATCTAAATTTTAAAGATATGCTAAGAAAGGAAGAAATCCAACAAAGGAAAAAATATATAAAATTTTGGTCGGTATTGGTGATTAGTCGGTGATAAGTGTGTGATTATCAGGTGCGGAGACATTTATCGTGAGGTTTGGAACGGGTTATCTTCGTACGTGTACGTACGAAGTAAAATACGTAATACGTAAAATTATTTCATTATTTTCCATATTCAACAATATAAGGATTAAAATTGTATAAAATTCACTCCAACATGCTTAATATAAATAAAATAAAATTACAATGTA
>KZ308545.1:491484-528834 GCA_000376725.2 Ladona fulva
GAGTGACAGACATCATAGATAAGGTAAGATCACTGAAATGGATGTGGGCAGGCCATGTTGCAAGGAGAAACGACAACCGATGGACATCAGCAGTGCTGAACTGGATACCAAGAGACGTGAAGAGACCAAGAAGAAGACCAAGGGACCGATGGAACAGAGACATCATTCAGTATTTAGGGGTAACATGGCAACGAGAAGCTCAGAATAGAGAGAATTGGAAAGCGCTTGGAGAGGCCTACATCCGACGTCGGATTGAAAATGGCTGATGATGATGATGATGATGATGATACTAAGTACTCCGAAAAACTAAGTTTTTACTTTAAAAAAAACAAAACTCTGCAGATATGCTCCAGACAAACTAAAGTGAAAAGTTATAATCCAGAGAGAAAAATGTGTATGAAAATAATTGTAAAATTAATTTTCTATACAAATTTCTATAAAATACAATTCATTTCATAACTTATTTATTAATTAATTGTTAAATTAATTAATAAATAAGTTATGAAATAAGTACTCAATAAGTACTCAACTGACTCTTCCCAATCCTACTTAGAGGTTTACTTGGATAAGTCTGAATGGATAAATTTACATAGTATCACCGCGAAAACAAAAATTTATCATACAGTAAAGAAAATACGTCGATCGTTAATAGCTTGATAAGTCTGAATAGAAAATTACTTCGTAAAATTGGTAAAATAAGAAAAAGGTTCGATTACGGAAACTCTGATTGAAAAACAAACAACATGGTTTAATGTTTTAAATTCACAGCAACTCTATTTTCTTTTTTATGAATTGATTTTTGTCTGGATTTCCGCACTACCAAGATATTTCCTTCCATAAAGTGCTCTAACCTTCAATCCATACTCTTTAAAATTAAAGAAGAATAAATCGATAAGTTTCGCCCGAGGAATTTTCTCTGTATCTTCAGGATGTCAAGAAGTAATTTGCGACCCTTTTGTTGGCAGTGGAAGAGGTGGCAGAGATTTCTGAACCGTGTTTTTCTTCGACTAAATGTTCGGCGAAGGGTAAAGCTTGGGATTCGTTCCGGAAAGATTATTTGTGCCCCTTTCTCCAAGCGAGAAAATTTTTGCCTATTTGACTTATGTAGACCTAGATTAATCCTTAGCCCTGATGTAGTTCTGGATGAAGATATTCTCATCTCAAATTCCGCTTAAATTTCTTACTTTTTTCAATTCCTTCAGTTTGTATCTATTATGCGAAATAATTTACCATAGATCGAAAAAGTGAAAAACAACTGTGACTACATTTCACTACATTTAGCTGGAATATCTGGTATTTCCCTCAGTACAATCTTTCTCCCAAATAATCAAATATCTACCGACGAGATCTCAGCTATAGTCTGTATTTGTAATACCCTGAAAGTAAGGTTTCTTCGAAAATTCGGAACCAAACCATTCAAATCCAACCTAATTATATTTAAAATGTTATTATTATAGAATTTTTTTCATTTCATATAGCAAATTGTAACATTTGGTAATATAACAACTAAAACACAGTCTCCTTTATTCCGAAATAAAATTGAAAAAAATTTTTTTTAAGATAGTGAAACGCTTAATAAAATATCCTACTGCAGTTATTCTAAACTGTATTTTCATATTTCTTTTATCTATTATTTTCCCCTCAACTCCATGGACGGCGGTAGCGGAGTGGTTAGCGTTCCAACCCCAAAGTACCGGGTTCGAGTCCCGCTTGACTGGATTTTTTTGATTAGTAAACGGTTGTGCGAGTTTGTCCGTTGTTACTGCTTACGTCTACTACTGCAATTGTCTAGTAAAAGGATGTTTGTGGGAGAATGTGAAATAATAAAGTAATTCTACTAAAAACTTAGAAGACTTAGGAACCTTCTAGGTGTAGAATTTTTATCTCATAGGTTAATCCACCGACGTTTGCCACAAATTTTATTGAGAAAGGAACAACTGGAGCGAATATTTCATTTTTAATAATACGAAATCCGCTACCACGTGTCGGGAAATCATGTCAAACGCTACTCTACCACTACACTGAACTATGATCAGTTTGTCAGAGCATTCGTAATAAAAATTGATCCACGACTCCAGAAGGGCGATTTAAAAGTAAACATCATTGCCAATATCAGGCCACAAGGATCTCGAATGAGTAATCGAAAATGCTTAAAAGGAGAAACCAGACTATAATCCGAGTGCACAAAGTAATTGAAGTTGGGTGGCTTCGGTTTCTGACCCTTGCATCAAATTAAGAAAAATGTACTCAACAGAAGTAAAGAGACTAAATATCCTCGAAAAAAATCAAGATTTAAATTTCCCTTCATCATTTTGACTCCTATCCAAGGACTGCAAATTAGATTATTCTTTAGAGAAAGAATGTAACTAAAACCCGGTGGAAATGGCCCCACAAACAAACATCTCTCCCCAAGGTAGGAAATCCCCAAGGACCCTCCTCTATCGATTGTTCCCTGTGCAGTTCCCTCGCGCTAATACTTCGGTTATGGCTGATTTTTTATTGAAACGTTCTCAGTGGACTTAGTCTGTTTGTGTACCTCCGCAGTTCCGTTATGAACACCTATAATTATGTGGTACAATCAAACGGTGGAGAATTAGTGTAGGGTTTCTCTAACTATCTAGAGAACAAACCCTTCGGGAAAGTATAGCCTGTCATCGACCTACATCAATATCAAGTTAGTAGTGGTTGAGATCAATGACTAAAATAAATGCTTTTATTTTTCCATTAAGATTGATTTCAATAGCATACAATTAATCAAGGGTCAAATATTGCACGAAAGTTTTAATTCGTACATTCGAAACAGTAAAATACTTTATTATATTCATTATCACGGGTAACACAGGTGGAGGCATAAATGATATAAGATATATCTGAGCTTTCTCTACAAGTTTTTCAAATATTTATATCGACGGTTATGCAATCANACTAACGGAGAAAACGTGCCTCTTCGGCGAAGAAAATATAGCAGCTTTCTCCATCTCGATGCATAAATCATACCAAAAGGGTCGGACATTGGCATTCCCCGTACGAACAATACTTTAGTTATTAATTTATAAATTTTGATATATAATTTAACTCTAAGACAAGAAACAAATACCTCCGACGCTATATTACTTCCACGCTATAAGAGCCAAATAATTAATCTTTCATCGCAAAATAAAATTGAAGCATGCATTGATTTTTATAAGTCTCCTTACTGTTGCAACTTGTTATTATACAAATATATTATGATAGCGAAACCACCATTGAAATTTTAGTTTGAAACGTCATTCAGATATAAACCATTTCTTTTAAGCATAAAATATAACACTTTTCTACAAAAAGGAGTTATTTACCAGGAGTTATCTGTTAGTGCTTCATATCTTGTGCTTTGAATAAGATCTACAACTTTCATAATACTCCCAAAAAGTAAAATCGTGCAGCAGAAATTTCTTCACGAGATCTTTTTTCCCGTATCATAGCGATTTTAATAATTATGTCTCGATAAAACTGGTTAAGTGAAATTAATTTTTCTTAGTGTGAATCGTTCAGGAATTAGCGGGCTAAAATGCCTCCCATCACAAGTCTTTCTTATTCCAAACTAAATTCATTCCCTATCCCTTTCTATCGATACTACGACTCACAGGACCAACTGAATGTCTAAACCTGGCACACCACAGAGTTTCCTCTTGAGTACCAGTCGTAGAAACACTGCTCTGATGCATCTTGCGGCACTGAGTTTAATTGAAATGTTTTATATACAATATATGTCCGTACAGTATTCATCCAGAACGTCGATTTTACATTAACCCACCCAATATTGGTTGCCAAAAGCCCTCGAGAGAGAGTAAGGCTCTCTAGCAAAGGCAAACTATCTCTCCTCGCAAATAGTGAGGTTTGTCCTTGCTCTCCTCACCGGACCGCAATGATGAATGAAAAGTACGTAGGCAATGCTAAATGACCCCATGAGTAACTCCTCGTAGCATTCAATAAGGATTAACTCTGATGAATGCAATAATTAGCTTCAATAATACCTAATTAATTTTTTTTGTCACAGCCATGAACAAGTCTGCGGCTACAGGAAATTAATGACTCATTTTCCTCTATTCTGTACCAAAAGATTCATGAAAAATCAAGCCATCAAAATATGCTAGCATATACCATAAATTTAAATATACGGCTACATAATTCGACATTATGAAGGGATAATGAGAAAACTATATATATATATATGTGGATGATGATACATCCCCTTAGATGAATGATTTTCCCCTTTAGCTAGAGAAAGCCACTTTGCAATTAACATTTCATACAATCATTAGTGGGGTGATTAAATTAAAAATAAGACCTCCCTAAGTCCATCATTTAATTTTTCATTCTTCTTCAGATTATATATAAATCATTACCATAATTATATGCAATGTAAAGTATTTAATACCTCGAAATAATCATATACTCAATGTCCAATCAGGGTTCAGCGAAAATAGTTCAATCTCATTGTCAATCCGTTTTGTGGAAAGTATATCAAGTTTAACACATTTCACCGATTATAAAAAATTATAACATCAACTGTACAGTTTATATGAAGAACTAATTTTAGATTGATGTTATTAACTTGCGAGCTAAATTTAAAGAAGATTACTGATGAATATATCGATGAAAATATTGTTATTAGATTTCTTGCTTTGGGCTGTTTTAAAGTTTCTCTTTTAATAAAATTAGAGAAGGAAAAAATCACGACTCGATGAGTACAAGTAAACTGTACTTTACTGTAACAGACCGGGATAAAAAAGAGAGCGGATAAAATCTTTAAATGCCAAACAATGTATATATTACATCAGGTGTTTTTCACCTAAGAACTCTCATTATTGTTATTCTACTCAACATCAATGACCTACTTGATTACGTAAGATGCAAGGTCAAGCTCTTCAAATTATAGAGAGATTACATCACCTATCTATAGTAAAATCTCAATGAGTAGCTTTGACGTTGTATCAAAGAGATCGCATGATTTTTAGGTAAGGAGACTAGGCTTATCACCCTTTCATCCGGGGATATATCTATGCCACATTAAGTTTCTGAAGATGAAGTTCCAGAAAATTTGAAATTTCTTGAAGATTGTTTTATTCCTGGGTGAAAAATGTATAAAATAATTAGAAATTAAAGGTTAAAAGGTTACTCTTGATTGAATCAAATATTATTTACTAGCAGTTGATGACTAATGAAAATGGATTCGGTCGTAATATGTACATCTACGTATGCACCCCGCAAGCCGCCATTCGGCGTGTGGCAGGGGGTGCATGCACCATGACTCTATCTCCCTAATCGATTACTTTTGCATGTCGTTCGCGATAAAAAAATGAATTTTTGAAACGAATAGTTCTAGTATCTATTTTTCTGATTTTTCTCTCGTTATCAGAACGCTCTATTTAACAGGGAGGACGCATGATTCAGCTACATCTTCTAANGGGTACTTATGTAGATGTAGATGTAGATTGTTGAACCGGTGATACTAAGGAAAGGGAAGTTTATTGAGAAAGTAATACCGAAATCGTCCAATAAAAATTTTGAAAATTAGAACTATTGCGCAATGACCTTTAGAAAATATTGAATATTTTTCCTAAGAAAATTAAATAAATTCCAATTGCATTTTAATTACACAGATAAAGTACCCCAACTTCCACAGAAGGTGTTGGCGCAGTGATCCCCTATGGGCGATGCCGCCCCCTAAGGACGCTGGTCTAATCTATGGGGGTACTAGACAGAAAGGAATTTTATTCCATTGCCTGCCATCTTTCCTCCTCAGCAGAGTTTTACTGGATTTATGGCATCGACATCAGAAAATTGTCATATAGTAATTTTGAGGATATTTTTATCTCTACGGTGTTTAATTTCCTTTTTATCTTTCTTCAGCTATGGCCATAATAATATTAATTTTTGTAGATTTTCATATTTGGAGGGCGGTGGCATGAAAAAGTTTTGGAAACATAGTGTTAGTGCAAAGAAAGCTCTACGTGGGTTAGATCTAAGGATGTTTTTTACAGGTATAGATCTCTTTCATTTTCCTTATATATTANCTACATCTTCTAATAATGCACCTTCTCTGAATTCATTAAGTAAATTAAGTCTTCTTTTAAATCTTCTATCTTCTAGAGACTGCCATCCTGTGTGATGAAGCAATTGAGTAACACTCACTGATTGCTCAGTCTTCCGTTGTACTTCTTCCAATTCTCGAATACAACACTATCACATGAATATAATACTTCTGTCCAAGAAAAATATTTGGAAATGCTCTACTAAAAACATCATAAATAGGTCATAAGTATGATTTGAGGATACATTATTTATCTTAAGGTTGGAAGATAACCGCGAAAAGAAGACAAAGGAAATGAGGTTACAAAGAAAATGAGGTATTTTTACATTTTTAAAAGGAGGTCGCAAGAAGTCAAGAATCTTCTCAGACACATAAAAATCAGAATTACTCTCGCCGTGTGCCTCCGAGGAGCTATACCAACACTAACGGAGAAAACGTGCCTCTTCGGCGAAGAAAATATAGCAGCTTTCTCCATCTCGATGCATAAATCATACCAAAAGGGTCGGACATTGGCATTCCCCGTACGAACAATACTTTAGTTATTAATTTATAAATTTTGATATATAATTTAACTCTAAGACAAGAAACAAATACCTCCGACGCTATATTACTTCCGCGGTAATCCTTTCGAATTATTTCCGGGCATATTTTGATTAAAATCCAAGGTTTATGAGAATCGCCCTTGAGAAAAACTTATTTGAGAGTATGCGAATAGTCGTTTCAAGTCAGAGCGCGGGTTGCGATGGACGTATATACCTTGTTGCGACCGATGACTATGAGAAAGGGATATGAATTTTGGTGCAACGCATGTTGATGACGTCATCTAACTAGATACTACACCACTATATTTTCTACTGTTTCATCATTGGAGCACTTCTTCTTTAATCATGATTCAGCACAATATGCCGCTTTGACGTACCGATCACTAAATTATCCGTTTTCTGCGCCACTTATTTCTTTGTAATCCCATTTTTCTCATCAATCTATTTTCCGAAAACGAAATATAAGTTGCCATTGAGGAAATATTGTCTCAGAATTTCTTTTAAGAGCTAGATGATGTTGCTAGTTCGCCATCCACCGAAATAAAAATCCAAAGATAATATCAATTTTGGAAAATGATGGAACACTCCTACAATTCAAATAGTCTGAATTTTCAAACATCGATGAAACTTTCTCGATAAAACTAGAGATAACTTTCGAAGACCTTATGATTCTGAATGGTATAATACAAAACCTACCTTTACTGAAGTCGGGAAATAGGGAAACGTTTTAAGTATAGATATTTTATCGGTTTACTTATATTTCTTTAATTCACTATAAAATCTAAATGAACTCTCTATAGTGAAATATAATAAAACAGATTTGGTGACGTTGACCATTGTGTATTTACGATTAGGTATTAAACTATAAAGTATTTAGAAACAATTGCGTAATTGTAAAAAAATTCATCGATAACTGAAGATTGGGGCTCCCGGTTGTGGGCAGAGAGTTCGATTTCGATAAAAGTAGTCCCGGGTTCGATTCTTGGTGGAATCCCTCATGTACAAAATGACCTTAGCTGTCGAAGCACTTTTAACTACTACTACCAATAGCTAAATACATACTTATTATTTGTCTTCCGAGTAGAATTTTTAAGAAAAACCTCCCCAATAGTTGCACACGATGTTTCGTAAAGATTAGGTGTCCACAAATTCTCATCAGCTACACTTCAAAAGGGTAAAACGTTAAAAACGTTTTCATGCATTCATCGAATTTCTTAAAATTTGAGAGAGAAATGAAAAATTAAAATGTCTAATGACGTGAGTCATAAATATTCCTAGAATATAATTTTCATTGGTGTAATAGGAAATTATATTATCAATATCGTATTTATTCTTTAAAAAATTGCATCCAAGAAATTCTCAAAACGTTCTAAATCATAATTCAACTCACTGACACTTTTGGGTACTGAAGTGTAACACAATAATCAAATGAAAAATAAGTAGGAAAGAAGAAATTAAATACCCTTAAGATCGTGGTCGGAATTAAAATTCGTTTAAAATGAATAGAGCTATGATGTTAATATTTAAAATATATGAATAAATAATTAAAGGAAGCGAAGACAGAGGGAGAATATTAATTTTTAAATTTATTGAGATTTATTTTAGACGTTGTGATATGGAAATTCGTGCAAAAACTCACTAAAAGGTCTTTATCTCAACCATCTCCCTAAAAGGTCTTTACGTCTACAAACAACGAAATTGCACTAATTATTCCAGTGTCTACACATTTTTATCCACAGACTATCATCGATGCCGTTTATATTCCAATAATATTGACATTTAGGAAATTCTCAAAGCGTGTTACATCGGAATTAGCGATTCAACTCGCTCATACTTTAATTTTACAAATAAAATTAATAAGGACTACAGAAAAGCATAAAAAGAAGCGAAAAGATAGAAACTTGCCTCGTATAAATACAGCTTTAATTTTCCCACGTAGTTCTATTTTCTCCACTTTACATCGGTTCGATAGTTCGATCAACTCTTTTTTCTCCCCATTCTGTTCTGTTCTGTAGAATCACGACTAGAGTTTTTACTACATTCTAACTGATTCGAAAAAAAAGCGATAGAAGATTTGTTTAAAACTTTTGTGATGGAAACTTTTCACGCTAAAATAATCCGTGAGATCGTCCATCTGATCTAAAATGGGATGAAGTATGGATTTGCAGCTTTCAAACTTTTATACGCACCGCACGCAAACACACTGCAGCCTGGAGAACTCATAAGACTGCTCTTTCGTATGAAAGGATTTCTAAAAGTTTCGGCCAAATTCCAACTTCCAGTTTAAATTCGCAGATAGAAAGCTCGCATGCCGAGGGCAGGAAAATCTTCAACTGCAGTTTCTTTTCATTCTGCCTTTTGAAAATTTGTGAGAGTGCTCTATGATAGATATCTAATGACCCCAATCTTTTTGATTTTCAGAAGGATAAGAATANCATAATGGTTGGTAAATTTTCAGATGTATCGTCGATTATCTCTTTATAACTTCCACTTAGTGAAAATGATGAAGAATAATTTTTATGATAAGGGAAACGAAGAAAAATATCCGGTAAAATGCGGGTTTTCCGCCAAATACAATTGCTCGAGAGTAAAATTTCAGTTATCAGATTTTGGATTCGATATTGAGCAATTAATACTAAAATTCGTCACGAGAATTCACCAGTGAGGTACATTTAGGGGCCATACTTAAATTTTTATTAAACCTACAGACAAAATATGGTCAAAGTTAATGCCAATTGATCAGAGATGAATACTAATACAGCTCATAATGTAACTTTTACTAGGAAGACACTTAGAAAATAGTATTTTTCCTCACAATTATTTATTAAACAAATAATAAATAACAGACGACCTGTTTCCTCGATTTATCGCCACCACCTGCCGTGTGTTATTTATTGTTCAATAAGTTATTCTGTAGTAAAAGTACTATTTTCTAAGTGTCTTCCTATAATGGATTTCTACAATTCTTCGCCTGAATCTATGAAGTTTAAATTTTACTACTTATATTTTATCAAAATCGAGAATGTCATAATATAGTCAAAAAAACATCTGACATAACATACACAACGGAAGTTAACTCCACCTGCTGATTCAGAAATAATAATGATCAAGGAAATTTCTTTGAAAAAAACAAACTTTCTCTACTTCATCCCGTATAGCCCAAATTATTTCGTCATCTTTAATACTCGTACAATACGCAAAATTTTCAGAATGATTTGAATTATTAAAAGTTAAAAGAAGCGCAGAAGACAAATAGTACTTAAATTACTATCGATATATTCATATACGGTACCAGTTTGTCAGAACTAGCCACTGAAAGTCTCTCTATTACCATAATTAAGAGTGAAACCTGTCAGTTCCATCACCCATTAAAAAATGAAATTAAGTTATGAAATATTTTACATCTCCTAAATACCGAATACCATTTTAATATTACTCGAAGCATTCGGTAAATATTCGAAATTGATTTGAGCGACGTTTGATTTAAATAAATAACTGTTTCTATTTAGGGAAAAATTGAGACTTAAGACTCCTCTTCCATGAACCCATCGTCCCATCACATCGTCAATGTAACTTAGATTCAATTAACAAACATCAACAAAAGATAGTCGAATTAAAAGAAATAGAACAATTATTTGTGGATTGAAAAAAGACCCAAGTGAAGCTTAGGAAAAAATATCCACAGCAAGAAAACACCCACAAAGAAGGGGGTGTGAAAAATCTACACAAAAAACTACTGATGGTAATTACTAAAAGAGAGTAAATACCCTCACAACATTTTATCAGAGAGACGCTAGATCCAGTTTAGATCACTAATTGAAGATTTCCCACCGATAGTGACTATTGGTCCATCAAAATTAGAGAGCGGCAGCTTCGTTTTTTCCGACAACCGAAACCGGAGGCAATATCCGGTTAAGGCCAGATTCCTTTCCTCCATTCTTAGTTCATAACCCCTCTATGCTGCACATCTCATTTCACTCTTCTGCGGTACATTTATATAAAAAAGATGCCGAAAATCGATTGAGCCGCTTCACTGGGCCTTTTCTGTTGACAGTCGCTTAGATGAAATCCCTAATATTTCCTCCGCTTCCGAGAATTCGAAAGGAACAGTGGAAATCAGGCAAAAATTGTTAGACATGTACGATTCGTCACTCGTCTTCCCTCTCATCGCCCTCGCCCTCCGACCTCTCTCTGGCCAGAGATTCATTTTCTTTCTTTTTTGCAGCGCATTGACAAATGTTACGTCGCCCAATGTCGTAAATCCTCTTTTTATTTTCGCGCTGAAGGTGACGCATGGAATTGTGGAAGTGATTACAGGGAGAGAGCGCGAGATATAACTTCAGTTCGCGTTTAATCGCCGTATCAGGATTGGGTGAATCATTCCAAAAAAATGAGAAAGTCGAGAGCAATGCGCCGGAAGTTTAATTCTGTTTTTTTTGCTTGAAAATAAAAATAGGTGGGGAAATGAGGGAAATAAAAAGGTATTATAGAGGCGTGAGCCTTAAAACCCGATGATAAACAGAGGTGAAAAATAGGGAACAGGTCTCCCATTTTCTGGAAAGTGTATTATAACCATACTGCGCCTATTCAACACCGTGGAATGCTTTGGTGAGAAATGCAAGTGTCGCTCCACATAGTGGGACCAACCACCGCCAGAGGTCCTCGTCGAGGTGACCGGCTTACGGATCTTATAAGGAAATTCTCCAAAGGACACAAACAAGTGAAAGGAAAGGTGTTAGACCCTGAACAAAGTAAGACCCAAAGATAAACGTGAAAAATAGGAGTGGAAGACCTGGGTTCGAGTCGAAATCATTAAATCTTACGCGATTAACAATAATAACAAGTATAAATGCTATTTGAGTTCCTGTCTATATTACAACTACTTAACACGTAATACGAAGTTAAACGAAGATGACGTTTGTAGTATAATTTGATAATTTTGTAAAGTATAGATGTTTAAATTGAAAACTTGCATAGTCTGCAAATTTTTGTACTTAATGTAGGAGGTGGTTAAATACTAATGTTCAGTAGCTGTATATGCAGATCATTGTAACATTCACAATAACACAAATTGATAAAATTTGTACTATTCCACAACGGTTTTAATATAGCACGACCGGGTTTCGACGTATCCACGTCATCATTAGGTGGCTCAGAAACTAAAAAACTCCCTCCGCCCATCCATGACCTTCACCTCCAAAATTGAAACAAACCACTCTTTAAATTTTCTAGACCTTACTCTAACCATCACAGATAATTCGATAAAATTTGCTATATACAGAAAATCAACATATACCGATCATTTACCGATGTCAGCCCTGCCTCATCCAACCACCATCACTCACACAAACTAGCCTCCTTTCACTCCCTCATCCACCGGTTACTCAACATCCCTATGTCCCCCAACGACTTCCAAAACAAATTAAAAACGATCTTCACCCTTGCCTCCAACAATGGCTACCCACTTTCCCTCATTAACAAACTACCTACCCACCATAGGCGGAAAATAGCTCTGACTGCAATTTTTAACCCATCTCCAACTATCCCTCTGAACCCCCCAATGTGGGTAAAATTAAATTTCAACAGTAGAATCTCATACCAGATTCAAAATGCATTTCCCACGTCAGATCTTCGAATTGCATATTACAGCCGTTTTAACTTGAGATCCCTCTTGTGTAACTCCAAAGGTCGATTAGATCCCTCAAACAAACCCGGTATCTATAGAATCCAATGTAGAGACTGCAATAATATCTATATTGGCCAGAGCGGGAGGAACATTTCAATCAGGTGCAAAGAGCATAAAGAGGCATTCACAAATAAAGCCCCACTCCGATCTCATTTTGCCAATGCAAAATAACCACGGCTCTAATTTCTCACCCACCATCCTCCAGTCATGCCCCAAAGGACCAAAAATGGATGCATTAGAAAAATTTCAAATCCTGCACCATCTGCATCACTCCCACACCCTCAGCAACGAATATCTGTTTTCGGAGAATCCCTCAACCCTCCTCACATGCGTATTCCCTTCCTTACCCCCGCCTCCACCTCTCAAATGACTCCTTCGCCCGTTTGGACCTCCGGTCCCTTGCCCTACCCTACATCCTTGCGGTCTTCCTCCTTTTACAACCACCCCCCTCCCCTCCTCATTCTTCTATGGATATTTAGGCTACTGTTTTAGTTTTAGTTTCTGAGCCACCTGATGACGTGAATTCGTCGTCGAAACCCGGTCGTGCTATATTAAAACTGTTGCGGAATAGTACAAATATTATATATTTGTGTTATTGTGAAGATGGAATTCAACCAAATATCGCTTACCAAGATTAATTTTATTCTTTATAACATTGTTTTTGTTAGCTGAACATTGTAGTGTAAGCTACGTCGCTACCTAACTTTGCATCTAACTGCGGTGGTATTGCGCAATAAATAAATATTGCTATTTTCATATTTGTTTATCTTTAGATTTTAAGGCAACCACCTGTCTCCTTACTGAGAAGAAAATATTAGTGAGAATTGTTTTTTTTTCGATACGTCGTATTATGCAATTTAACTTTCATACCGTTCATTAGTGATACTTTTATTCCTCGAGTCAAGAAAGGTGGATTAGCTACTTTGTATTTTTTCCTAATTTGAAAGTCTACCATAATTCGTTTTCGATCTAATATAGCAGTTACCGCTGTAGAGTTAAAGATTTAGGACTAGGAAGCTGACTTTAATAGGTGAGAGTAAGTTTTTTAAGAGAGACATACTTAAGAGAGTAAGAGTTTTAAGTAATGGAAGCTTTTGAGATTAGTGTACAATATGACAAGAAATACTGAATTACTAAGAAAGAAAGAAAGATGAGAGAGTGTAGGAGATTGTGGTGGAAGAAAGAGCATTAAATGAAGAAAAAATGGATACAGGATAAGTTTGTAGGGTGATGAGCGAGTATGGAGATTACAGGAGGAAAGGTATAAAAGACAAAATTATAATTAAAAAGACAAAAGTTATCCTTTTCCGATTCATAAACCGTATCTAATTTACGGCACTAATTTTATTATTTTCCATTGAATCCAAAAACTTACCATGAGAATAAACGCAAACATTTTTTTAAGTTTCCCTATAGCTAATATGTGTAGTAATTTTATAAGTTGCGTCATTTAGTAGCAAAATAGTCAACTATAACATTAACATTATTACCGCATCATGTATGTTAGAGTATTCGATGAGATGGGAACGAAGCGAAAAAGTGGAGGAATACCTCCACTACCCCACCATACCACCACTTTCCCTCGCTATTTTCTAGCAACGGCGAACAACACGAGACGTTGGTAAACACGTGGTTAATCATGGAAAACCGCTAATGCAATGCAAGCGCCGGAAATTCAGCGGTCACGTATCAATCACCAATCCCCGTCGAAACGGAAATAATGCTTTTTTGAGGCGATGAAGCATCGACACATCCGACACCGAATGACATTAGCCCACACCAGAAACAATCCCTCGTTGCACCAATGCAATCTCCGCATGCAGTCAGAGGAAAGAGAATGAAATATTGATTTTAAAAATGTGGAAAATCGGCAAAATGTTTGAGGAATTGGTATATGACAATTCGTGAAACAACGGTCGGCAAGGTGACGGAAATGGGAGCGATAGGTCGACCCCTACGGTGGCAGAAAAGAAAGATATAACGATCCAGCGCTGGTTTCCCGCCTCGCAGTTTTTTACGAGTGGTTGAGGTACTGGTCGCTCGGAAAATTTATCAAGGCGTCTTTGTAGAGAAAGAATGGCGGTGAAAATAAAGGGGCGATGATTCATGAAATCCATAGAGGCTTTATGAGACCTTGAAATGGCGGTATGCATACTACATTAGATATAACATTTCCCTATGAAAATTTGCGTATTCCGCGTAATTGGATAGGTTCATGATGGCTTCATCAGACGTACCTGCTGTAGAAACATAGCTAAAATCTAGTATAAAAGAAAGCGCCCGAGAAATAGAGTTCCTGGTCGAGGGTTTAAGTTAATCAGGAGTGTAGTATATTTCCATAAAATATGAGGAAACTCCGCTGAATAAAAAGCAATGTATACGGAAGAACGGCTTAATTAACACTATACATGCAAGTTTCTGTAAAATATAGTCATGAATTCCCTCTGACTTCTTCCGGAATTTTCGCTATTGATAAGGAAACAGATGAGTATATATACACCTGAAGAGGAGGCAAAGTCTGCAAACCCGGGTTGTTTTAATTTCGTCTTGTGGTGTAGTATATTTTGAAGTTTTTTAAAATACACTGTCTTTTAGATTTTTGTGTTTTCGTTAACGTAAGTATATTGACTACCCCCAAATAAATGCTGATACGTTTATGTAGTGTACACATTGCCGTGAGTTTGATCATATGGAATACATTTGCTATAAGCTTTAACCAAGCCTCATATCGTCGCATATTTACAACGCATTTATATCTTATGGTTTAAGTCTCTCTAAGCCCATACATGCGCAGATATTACTTGCCCGATTAAATTAAAAATATAAGACTTCGGAGTTAGTGGAACTAAAAAGTAATCATAGTTTTGCTGGATTTTTCAAAGGCACCATAAGATTATAGCGCCCAACATAACAAACTCTATTTATGTACAGTGTGTTCTTACAGACAGAGGACCTCTTATTAAAGAAAACCTTTTGCTTATATGGCCAGAAGAGTCCGTAAAAAGAAGCACTGAAAATGTTACTGCCAAAGATGAAGTAATTTTGTGATGAGCACGCAAGGAATTCACCAATATTAAAAGACGCAATTCAAGGAACAAATCTAAATTCATCAAAATTGACTCTTCGCATTTACATGGAAACTGACTTAGTTGTTCCACCAGTAACTTCATTAAGCGGAATTTCCTTCATCACACTTCCAGGAACACTTTGATAAAGTTTTCCGACGGACAACTCGTTCAAATACGGGAAACAGTAGCTCTTCACATAACGATACTCGACCAGAATCAAAGATAAGGTGCTATATACTACTTCTCAATAGTTGTGAAAGCGCCCGTTCAAATCATTGCGGAAAAGCTTTTAAATGTCACATTCCCTCACTGCGATGCTCGCTTTACCTCGAGGTTTAGAAAAAGAAGTGCATGGATGACAAGGAAAGATACATGGGAGTAAGAGTAGTCCATTGCCACGAATGGAATGAGCCATCCGAGGGAAAATATAGAAGCATCCGAGGTTGAATACCGAAACAACATAGCAAGAGCCTCCTAACACCTCCAGATATAAGACTTGGAATGGATGTTTTGGCCTCTTTCTTAGATTCGGAGCACGTTCCGCCATTGTGGAGAGCATCAGTAAATAACAGGGCTACAACGGCACATCGAGTGACAAAGGGAAAATGATCGATCGATATTTCCCTCCTTTCTCTAGCCCGATAACAACAGAAAGATAAAATGTGGCTCCGTATATTTAATTCGGGATTATTTTCCGGATGATTTCAGACGTACGTGTTGAACGTCGACCTTACAACAAATCCTCCGTCCTTCCCACACGAAAATATAAGGATTGGGTTTGAATGTAGTTATGAAGATGTTCGGATTTGATTGACGTGATCGAATCTTCTGGGACCTCTGCGATTTGTTCAGGAATGAATGATTGCTGCTGCCGTCAAAACGGAGAGTTAAAAATAGTTGGAATGCCCCAGCTTTTTTTGCAACTGAAGAGGATACAGACGGATTGACAGCCTTTTCAAAACGTGAAAGCGTAGTTCAGATATCGAGTTCGCTAATTTTCACTTTTCATTCGAGTCCCGCTTTCGTGAAATTATTTATTGGCTCTTCTGTAAAATCCTTCACGGATACGATTTATTTAAACTAGTGGTATGTTTTAAAACCCTCTGTGGAGGTTAAAGGTCCACTTATATCTGGAATTACTTTCAAATCGATTCCCGAATAAATATTTTGATGAAAATAAATTATCGATATTTGATAAGACTGAAACTGTGAATTCGACTAAAATAGTTCAGAAAATACGTTCGTAATTTATCAATATTCATATACATGTAGTCGCCTGATGTTAGGAATGACTGTATAACGTTTTACTATCTATTTTCAAGACAGTAAAATCAATTCTAATTTACTCAGATTCAACTAAAACATTGAAATACGTATTGGTTATGAATACTAAATTATATTTCATTTGTGTGAGTAAACCATCGAACTTACTTCCATCAAAAAATATTAGATAAGTCGAAAGCGATCACGCATTTTGGGTTCACGCTGTACGGTGTCATACTTTTGATGGAAAGTATCACTAAAACAGGAAAAGTTTGGTAAGATATTTAGTATGGAAAGTACTGCTGTATAGACGCATAACGTGGACCTTAAGAAAGGAGGATATCAAAAGATTGGAGGCCTTCGAGATGTGGGTGTGGCGTAGAATAGAAAAATAAAGAGGGAAAATAGATACATGAATATAGAGGTACTACAGATGGTTTTAATTTAAGCAGTTAGGCCTCGACGAAAGAAGGTGGGTCAAATATTGAGAGAAGTGATTGCTAAAGAAAGTTATTGATAGTAAAATTCAAGGGAAACGACAGAGGGAAGACGTTTAGATGGGTGGGGTAAGTTGCCAAGAAACGAAAAAAATGGCATTGAATAGGGAATATTAAGGCACGTGAGCCTACCGAAGGGTAGATTGCTCATGCTGTTCACTAAAAATCAAATGGAAAATTTTTCTCGAAAACTATCTTCCGGATCAGTTATAGGAAACATGTTGAACATGACAATTACATTCATTCCCTCATTTTTTGTTCTATTCATAGATTAATGTCAAAATTCATAGCTCCCAGAATCTGAATTTTGAAATTTATTAATGTACTTTCAAAAATACTGTATTATGAGATAAATCAACAATTTCTCGCGCAAAGACACCCCAGAACTTTAATCAACTATAAAAAATAATGGATTTTTAAACTTACGAGTAGTTTTTAAATGATTATGTAGTGATGATTTCATAGTAGGATGCCTTTGAGATAAATAAAACACAGTGGGCTAGAATCGATAAAAGCTGGCCAAGAGGCCAAAAATGGTTTTTTAGAGTGAGGAACGTGAAACTTCGCATAGGTATTCAGAAAAGATTGAATTTTGTTATTCTTTCTTTTATTTTTCGTTATTTGTGCGCGTCAAAATGATACAGGGTGTCTAACTTGGGCAATTTTCACAGAAAAGAATGTTCTCGGATTTTTCTGAAAAACTTTCAAGTTTGCTGCGGTGCAGACGTGATTAACGGAAACTGATGGAATAACCGATTATGCCATATTTTAGTATGATTTTTGATCTTTTGATTCATCATAGTTTTGTGCTCAAAAATGGACCTTTACTCATTTTACTCAACAAAATGGCGGTAACCTAGACTTTAATGAGCAAATGTCGAAAACCAGTAATTTCTTTTGTGAGATATTCCAATTGGTAATTAAATTTAAAGCAATTCGTCATAAATTTATTCTGATATGACAAGTAATGAGAAATTTTTCGCTTTAGCTAACGAATTTGACAATGGCATGTACTCTCTCACCCGATTGGTGATCAAATTTTATTTGATTTATAGATGTTTATTTACCTTGAATTTCCCTAAACGCATTTGCATATCATTTTGACATAAATAAAATATATGCAAATATGCAATAATGTTTTAGCTACAAAAGGTGGACTTATTTTTATTTGCAGCCTGAAAATATTCAATATATTTCAAATTTTTATATTTATGTTCTCAGTATACTTACAATTTTAATAAATTTATATTTTGGCTACAAAAAGAAGAGTTATTTTTATTTATTTGACTATGTAGCTTGAAATTTTTCAATACATTTTAAATTTTATGACTGCAGTTTTTTTTATAATTTTGACTAATCAAGAGAATTTCATTTCAAATCCTATTAGGTGCTTTTAAGGAAACAGTTTAAGTTTGTTCCTTTAGTATTCCTAAAGTAAACTGAATCCACTTAACGGTTATCATTCACAATTTAACACGAAAAATCATTCATATCCAGCATAACTTTTCACATTTTCACAACTACATCGAAAATGATTAAAATGCCTCTCCCTATTACCAACATTACTATGATAGTATTGTCTTTTTCCTCCAACTTATCTCACGTAAAGTCTTTAGGCTATCTAAAACAACCGTATTTCATAGATGAAACAGTTTAATGATATAATTAAAATAATGCGTCCAAGTCATTCTTATTTCCGAAATTTTACAGCGACGGGTACTCGTTGAATAAATGCAAGTCTTTTTCTAAAGCAGAAGAAATACAGGGGTAGTAAAGTATATAGAAGTAATATGAAAAGTTTCATTCCTGAAATCAAAGTGTGGATGATTTACATAAAGAAAAGAAGGTTAATGCATTTGAAGGAATTATATGTGACCAATACCACAGACTATCGATTTCAATACAGCTCGAAATAGCTGACGCGTAGTTTTCAGTCTGTGGTCCCCGTCCTTCTTTGAGCATTCTGATATCGGAACGACGACAGCAAGAGGACTGCCTATCCACCGTCAATGGAAAGTCGAAGATAAGAGCATATCTAAGAAATCGGATAAAGTTATCGAAAATAACACAAAAATCTCGACGCGTGAAGGAGGAAATATAAACATGGTAAGAGAGCTGTGGAGGTCCTGAGATGATTTACGATCCTACGCAATATTTGGGGGCGAATGACGAACGGAAACTTAGAACCTCGTCGGATACAAGCACTTGACCGTTCCAAAATATTCGGACGCTCGCCCTTTGTCAATAGGTCTTTCAAAAAAATAAAGAAAATCTGCTGTGCACCAGCATTTGGAAGGAAAATAATCCTCACCAAAAACATCTATTCATTCCAAAATGCTGAGTAGACGAAGAATCCGATAGAAAATATTCTACTCCTACTTTAGTATTTAATGAGCTTATTTTGAGGATTATATATTTTGTACCAGTAAACAGGAATAAAATTATAAAATGAGAAATAAATTGAGGAACGAGGCTGTAAAGGTAGATATGGTAGTTAAAAACAGCTCTGTGGAGAAAATAAAACAAATGAACATATGATAAGATGAGAACACCGTAAATTCAAGAAAAATAAGAAAACCTCTACATTAACGTTTGATAATTAAGTGCACTAATGAGTAGCACTAATAGCACGCTATTTTAAAAGTTAACATACAAAGACATTTATTAACAGCATGCTTGCCAAATGCTAACGCAGAGAAATTTTGAAAAATAAGTATGAAGTGAAAGGTTGTAAAACACATCCCTCAAGTCTGAACTATGTCCGTATCAATTCTGATTCTCAATTTTAATCTTTATGACTCTCTTGGCTTCAGTTCTGAGTTATTTTCTTAAGAAACACAATGTTGTCATTTGCATTATATAAGTTTTATCGTTATGAAATATTTTATGAGTGGAAATTAAGTTAATTTTGTTAATTTACGTTTATATTAATATTCCGCGAGTCTCCTTGTGGCAGAGGGTATGAGAACACTGACTCCCTGTTTGACTATTTGATCTGTATATCTAATACTATCAGGAAAAAGAGACTAGTAGTAGTAGTAGTAGGAAATAGTAATAATATCCGTTCTCGCTGTAATATCGCGAAATCCGTTTGACGTCTGGAAATAAATTGATACTGAACAGAAGTCTAACTGATATCATAAGTCCAATTCTTTAGCCGAAATAAATTCATTCTGCTCATGATATAAAACCTGAATAAGTGTATCCATTCAGGATAAATGACATAAAGAGCATAAGTGTAAGATATAACTGTACAAGTTCGCATACAAGTGTATAGAGATTTCTTTATGGAATAAAAAATTTAATAGTCTATCTCTAACTAAACTGATGATGGCCAAAGCGGTCGAAACCATGGTGGTACAATAAAACAAATTCTGTGGTAAAGGTAGGGACTTTCGTTTCATTATTCTCCAAAAAGATTTTGATCTTTACAATGTGATGAGATATTACTAAATGGTGTACCCAGCAAGTTATTCAAATTAGTCAACTCATTCCCGTGGTAAATAGTAAAGTTGTGAGATTTAAACACAATTATGTTGAAAGACTCAAAGAAATTGATCCTCGTAAATATACTATTGTGAACTTTCAAGAAATTTATAAACAAAACTGATAAACATTTGTTAGTCCAATATATCTGAAGTAAAAAAGACCTACGCATATGAAGAATGTGCTTTCGATGTCATTTACATTTACATAAATACCCCGCAAACCGCCGTATGGCGTATGGCAGGGGGAACTTTTCCGTAGTAGTCTTCAGAATAAAACTTTATCGTAAGCATTGCGTATTAGCAACGGATCAACTCTTCTACTACTGTAATGAGTGCAAATTTCCGTTTGTTTATTTCGATTTTCCTTTTTCAAACATTGTGCCCATCACCTATATACTAGCCGAAATAGTAAAATTGTGGATCAATAATGATTTAAATCATGATCCTTCGTAGAATGAGAATAAAAAATTCGAAACTTTCGCATTCCAAATCTTAACGTTGAAAATATAGAAGTCTTAACCGGCTGCGAAAATCGATGAATTTTTATCGATGGAGGTATGGAATTTTTCGCGGGAGCTTGCTGCTTTGCTATATCGTGAAGGCCCCCACAAGTCACGGATATAAAGTGTTACTCCCCATTTAAGCACTGATAACAAATAATTGAACCGAATAGCAGTAATACCTTCCAAAAATAAACGTGCTTCTTATCAGCACGATACGTAGTCAAAGGATACACGGCCGACAAAATGTAAAAGTATGACGAGAATGCAGTCAAAGGTAAATCGAAAATCCAAATCGAGTGAAACCGATATTCGTGGTGAGAGTGTCACTAAACCCGAGCCAAAATTCAATAGATGGAGCCAGACCTGGACCGATGATCTAAACCACAGGTTGGAAACGTGCGGTCTTCAGGCCATATGCGGCTTTCTCCATCGTTCGGCGTGGTTTTTCTTCAATCTTTGCGGAAACTCGGTTATTGATACATTTTTGCTCCTTTCCCGTTTATTACGCCTCGTTCGTTAAGTTAAAATCAGAAAGAAAACATTCCCTTTGAGTAAATCTAGTTATTCACTTCGTTTTTCGATATAAAAAGTCGATGTTGGACTATTTTTTTGTATGTGTGCTTCCTGAAGGATTCACATGGGATTTAATGATTTGATAAGCAACCTAATCATGAATAAGGCCTTCCAATGATAAAATATTCCTTGCTCTGAAAAAAAAATCTCAGAAATTCTCAATTTTATAAGAAAGAATTCTACATCTACATCTACATAAATACCCTGCAAGCCGCCTTACGGCGTGTGGCAGGGGGTGAAAACACCGGGCGTTCGGACTATTTTTTTAGCCTATTATTATCATGTATAGTTCGCGGAAAGAATGAATTCTTAAAACGATTCGTCCTAGCATCTATTTCTCTTATTTTGCGCTCATTGTCGGATCGTCCAAGGTAGCAGAGGGGTCTCATAATATCTACTATATCTTCCGCAAATGTACTTTCCCTAAATTTATCAAGCAATCGCAATCTATCTTCTAGTCTCCTATCTTTTAAGGATTCCCAACCTGCATCTGACAGCATTTTGGTAACGCTTGTAACGGTAATTTATTCATGAACCGTAAATATAGATTCAAATCAAACGATGGCTGGAAAAATTACGGTTCCACTCATTGAGCAAAACAATAATTGCCAAACAATAAGAATTAGAAGATTTCGTTTATCCAATAAGTCATCCAATACATAGATTAAAGCTGTACAAGTTTTGCCCTATGTACTTAATTCATAGAAATTAAGGTTTTTAGCAATTTACCGCTAGAATTTAGTTAACTTATTAACTTTTGTTTGAATTTACATGTAATTTTGCAATTATTGAAATAAATTTTGATTTAAAAAAATATCTATTCGATCAAAGAATTCTTAAATTTTCCCTATTACTATATATATCGCAGAGTATATATATACATAGTGAGGTATATTTTGCCTTTGTATATAAGGTTGTCTTTTGTGGGTATGATGCAATATAATGTATTCAGGCTAGAACAATAGTGCATTTTAATTTGTAATTCTTATTAGAATCTACTACATCGGCCTCGACTCTATGATAGTTTTCCATCGCGAAGAAAAATGAAAAACAGACACCTTTACCACAGAAAGTTTATTTAATACCATGGTTTCGACCCCTTGGGGATGATCGGAATATGTGATCAGACCCTGATGTTGACCCAAGGGGTCGAAACCATGGTCGTAGAATGAACTTCCTGTGGTAAAGGTAAATGTCTGTTTTTCATGTATACTTTATTGTAAAAATTTGTGAAATTAGTTATTTAAATGTATTATATAATACGATATCTATGTTTATGTTATAATGGAATATTAATTTGATGTGGAACATTTAATAGGGCAGAATGTTCTTGTACGTTAATAATGTATGTTCAATTGTATAATCAGTTTGAACTGACGAGACATCAGTTCAACTTCCGTATTCTTACTAAAAAATTATGCGAATGTATTATGTCAATAAAAACCTATAATTATTACTAGTCCGATACCTCCATACAGCAAAGACCATTCGATTTCACCAACTCACAAATAAATACGCGGAAATTGCAAGGCGCTTCATGCTGAGAAGTTTTACGATCGCGAGAAGGTGCCGTCGGCCGCTATGTCCATCGTTCTCCCATCGCGAGAACTTGCACGATAAAATTGGACCGTAAACACTTACTAACGGCAATCGAAACATCCGCTGTTTTACGAATTGCTTCCCTCGCCAATGATTACATTCCTCGGCATAAAACGCGAGCAACGCAGAAGTCGAATCCCAGAAGAGAAATGGTCTATAATGGAGAACCTCTCTATCCACCGTAGACCATCGATGAGGGAGGTAAGAGGGACGCAGTCGTCCTTGAGTCGTCCTTCAGAGCACCCTTCCCTTATCTTCGAAGGGTGCATGGAAGTAAATTGAAGGACGGTCCCTGCGCTGTCGAAAGTTACAATGAAGACGCGGGATCCATCTCTTTTGTGACCGTGTTAACGGCCCTCCCACCTGCACGTCACTTCTCCATCGAAGGAAAGGGCAGGGAAAAAGGTTAGGGAAGAAAGGGCGCGCCTGGAAAATGCAAGTCAAGGCAAAAGGGGGAAAGATAGGTTAATGGACACAAAGTTAAATTAGAAGAAACGAAGGAAGGCGGATGAGATGGGAATAAAAGGACCTGAGATTGCGAGGGAAAAAATTGGAAGGATTTAGGGTAGGAAGTGTGATGAGAATGAAAGTCGGGAAGGAAGGAAATGGGAGAAGAATCCGATGGAGGGAAGTTGGGAGTGCTTCAATTAAATAAAATGGAAATCAAAAGACATTGAGCTTACATGGAGCAGGAATGCAATCTGGATTGAATTGAAAGGTGAAATGAAGCAACGAATAACGGAGGCTGAGAAAGAGAAGACTGATGGTAAATACGAGGAATAGAACTAAGGAAGGACATTTAAAAGATATAACTTCCATGAAGAAATCGCAGATGCAATTCGAAATATTGTCAGTCTGAGAGGTGAAAACGGAAATGGGAAGCCCTTCTAACACGTGCACTCAACTGGAGCACTATGTATGTACCATCTCCGAAGCCGTAATAATTACTCCTCTGTTTTGTAGTAAATCTACGGAAATGGACTTTGAAATGGGTTAGTCTGTTTCTTAAATTTAGTTCGTTTCCGGTAGCGTCAAAAGTAAAAGGTATCGAATGACCCAACATTATTTATAAAATGGAAGTAAATTTACATAATATTATCACCCCACGATCTGCCGTATAGCGTATGGCAGGGGGAAAATGTCCCCGTGTCGAGAATCGAAACTGGGGCTTCTTGGTGCCGTATATTATAGCCACTAAACCACCTGGGTGTGTCAATACATTTAAAATAGGAAGACACGCAGTCCCTCTAAGAGAGCCATCACAGATCTAAATGCCACTTAAAGTTCCATTAAAAATTTATCATGACAATTTGAAAATCTTGCTAAGACACATGTACTATTTCTAGAAACTGTTACCAGGAGAATATATTATTCAGAAGCATAATAATTACTCATAATTACCCATTTCTTATGAAGTTCTCTCGCATCTGTATCTTTGAGAAAATTGTGATAGCTCGAGAGAAATGTAAAATGAGAAGTAGCTTGTAAGTACAAAACATAAACTGCAATTTGTATTTATTTGTATAAACACAACATACAAAGAATAATAAATACATGAATAACGATATATTCTTCCTCGAATTAAAACATCTGTACCCAATGGTTAGGCTCGTTTAATTTTTTCATATCTCTCCATTAAGGAAGATTAAAACATGATGAGAAGTAGATGTCTGATCATCTTTGGACGAGAAATGACAACAGGCTTTGTCCCATACCGATTATAACGGAGAGCACAAACTTACTTTAGCCACAAAACTCACAAAACCCAAAGAAATTATGAAATAACAGAAATAATAGAGAGGAAAA
This sequence comes from Ladona fulva, assembly GCA_000376725.2. Classification (NCBI taxonomy): domain Eukaryota; kingdom Metazoa; phylum Arthropoda; class Insecta; order Odonata; family Libellulidae; genus Ladona; species Ladona fulva. The sequence goes on from KZ308545.1 coordinate 516,583, forward strand.
AGATAAAGCTATTCATAAAGAGAGGATGTAAGTTAATAAAAACTTGCATGGAAATAAGGATACAATATTATCTCTCTATAACCTGATGGGAATATATCCAAGTACTGCACAATAGGAAAAGTATAATAGCGCAAATTAATAGAAAGAAGGGAAGCGTTGTTATTTATATAAAAAAATGAAGGACGAGAAACATTTTTTGGACAGGTAAGAGCAATAAACTAGATATATTGAGTTCTTTAACAAATGGGGGAATCTATGTATATAACAATGAAACTGTATTACGAGATATATCAAACAGGAGTACGTTGAAAGTAATTTTTCGATTTAAAAGAGATTCTATTCCTGCGAAGACTGAGTTTTTCTTACGAAAGCAATTTCAGAACATTGAGTTTAATGACTCTCACGTTCGGTGTGCTCCTGAGAGGGACTGAGAGAAAGTTTCGGAGAATTTGAGAATTTCTTGATTAAGAATTATTCGGCATCCTGCGGATAAAAGGAAAAAGGGATGTAATTGGCTTCATTAAGGACATAGGAAGAATAACACGGGGAGATAGTCAATTTCTTCTGCCGACTGAATTGCAAATCTTTTGGTAAAGGAGGAAAAAAATTACGCAAATCTGCCGCGGTTCGTTTGAAAGTGTTTAGTTTCGCTGGCACAGATAACTGAAAACTGGTAATCGGAGAATAGTTTACCACGCAACACAGTTGTGCCAACCGTAAGAGTAGGAAGACTGCTGCTGTTAGCAATTTTATCTTACAACATTATTTTTTTTATTTAATGGAGTCTTTTTTGTTTAAGGAGGTTAACGACTTGCCTCAAAACTCAAAAGGAGTTACGTCCTTGCATTCCATTAGTTTCGGATTTCAAGATCTGAAATAGCGATTTCTTTCCACAATGCAGAAATTGTTCTATGAACTAGATTGTTTTCTGGTGCTTGTCGGATAATAAACATACAGCAACCACTACCTAGATGCGAGAAGTACTGTAATAAGTGAAAGACATCATTCATTGATTCGAGAGAATATGGGAAATTAATTGGCTACTGTATCCAAAATTGATTTTATTTTTAATAGGTCTTGGAATTCGGCCTAGTTTGAAGCTATAAACCCAGAAAAATTATTTTAATGGTGAAGGGGTCCAAAATAAAGGAGAAAACACGCACATCAAAATTACAAAAGAAATATTGGCCAAGTGTGGGTGCTCTTTCTCAATGAAACAGCGAGATGTACATAAACATAGTGAAGGAGATGATAGGGTCCAATTATATTTACAAGGAACCGGATATCAGCGATGAAAGAATTCAAACTATGTATAAACAAGGAAAGAGTCAGAAAGAATCATAAGATGTTGAAAATAACGGAAATCTAATATTTCAACGGTAGATTGAAGGTTTCTCCACGATAGAGAGAGGTTTGATAATAAAAGCGAAAATGTGAATTTAATATGAAATACGAACCAGAGAAAACAAGAGACCTGGCAATATTATGAGGAAATTGAGATTTGTAATAAATGCAATATTTATTTATGCCCCGTAGCAATACACCTAAGGATATTAATTTGATGTGGAACATTTAATAGGGCAGAATGTTCTTGTACGTTAATAATGTATGTTCAATTGTATAATCAGTTTGAACTGACGAGACATCAGTTCAACTTCCGTATTCTTACTAAAAAATTATGCGAATGTATTATGTCAATAAAAACCTATAATTATTACTAGTCCGATACCTCCATACAGCAAAGACCATTCGATTTCACCAACTCACAAATAAATACGCGGAAATTGCAAGGCGCTTCATGCTGAGAAGTTTTACGATCGCGAGAAGGTGCCGTCGGCCGCTATGTCCATCGTTCTCCCATCGCGAGAACTTGCACGATAAAATTGGACCGTAAACACTTACTAACGGCAATCGAAACATCCGCTGTTTTACGAATTGCTTCCCTCGCCAATGATTACATTCCTCGGCATAAAACGCGAGCAACGCAGAAGTCGAATCCCAGAAGAGAAATGGTCTATAATGGAGAACCTCTCTATCCACCGTAGACCATCGATGAGGGAGGTAAGAGGGACGCAGTCGTCCTTGAGTCGTCCTTCAGAGCACCCTTCCCTTATCTTCGAAGGGTGCATGGAAGTAAATTGAAGGACGGTCCCTGCGCTGTCGAAAGTTACAATGAAGACGCGGGATCCATCTCTTTTGTGACCGTGTTAACGGCCCTCCCACCTGCACGTCACTTCTCCATCGAAGGAAAGGGCAGGGAAAAAGGTTAGGGAAGAAAGGGCGCGCCTGGAAAATGCAAGTCAAGGCAAAAGGGGGAAAGATAGGTTAATGGACACAAAGTTAAATTAGAAGAAACGAAGGAAGGGGGATGAGATGGGAATAAAAGGACCTGAGANAAATAAATTTGTAGAAATAGACAAATGATGAAAAGGAAGCAGACATTCTTGAAATTGAAAAAATGCTACAAGTGGATAATAAGATCAAGACGAGCTAGACAGGAGGAAAAAATGGGAGAGATTTTTATCAGCAGCAGGGAGAAGAGTACATCAAGGAATGTTCTAGTTAGCACATTGAAGTTCTAGAGATGCAGGCGATAGAGCAAATTCTCAAAGTAAATTTGCAACAGAAAACCTGTCAACTACTCGCCAAATTCTCCGTCTGACAGAATTAATAACGAAAGGATTTAATCATAAAAAATCAACGATTGCTGCCTTCCTCGATGTAAAAAGAGCTTTCGACAAAGTATGGATAACAGGAAATACAAAATTGGAAATATAAAATACAAAATTGCTCAACTAAGATTACCAAGCTATCTCACCAAAATGGTATTCTCATTCCTGGAGAACAGTTCCTTCATCGCCCAAGTCAACGCTGAACGATCTCAAGTAATAGCCGTCAAAGCAGGAGTGCCACAAGGAACAATACTTTCCCCAACCCTGTTCAATTTATTTACATCTGACATACCACGTCATTCACAAACTAATATACTATTATACGCCGATGACACCATAATAGCCAGTAGCTCAACGGGCCCAAACCTTGCAAATCTACAAGTACAGACTCATCTGCGTCTCATACAGAACTGGGCAGAGAAATGGAAGATTGCTCTGAATCCTCAAAAATGCACACGTATGCACTTCTGTAGGAACAACAGAAAGAAAGACGCTTCAAATCTTCGATGGAAAGGAGAATATATCCCTAAGAAGACGACAGAGAAATTTTTAGGTGTGGTACTTGATAAAAAACTGACATAGAAAAACAATGTTGAAAACAGCATTCAAAAAGCAACAAGAGCAAAATTTGCTATAACCGGAATCCTATTTAACAGATCTCAAGCTAACATAAACACTAAATTGCTAACATATCTATCCATAATCAGACCTATGCCCACCTATGCATCACCTACCTGGCATTATCCACACAAACCATACCTACAGAAGCTATATAGGTTCGAAAGCAAAACCATTAAAGGGATTTTGAATGTTCCATATCACACCAGTACGTCTGAGACATACAAATACGACAATATAATGCCTCTCTCTACAACCTTAAACAAAATAACCAAAAGGTTCAATTCTAAGTTAAAACTTATCCAAAATACTTTTCCACAATCTGGGATTACGGCCTCAAAACAACTATCTGCAAATACCGCCGCCCAAAAGCTGTATTAATGAATTTACCCTAACCAAAATACCCAACCTTAATCCGAGCCAGACGTCTCCCCTAACCTGTGATCTTCAGTAAAAAGAAAGTGAACTTAAAGTGCTTAATAGAAAACCATGGATAAGACCCCGAGTCAGGAGCCATGAACAAAAGTTTTCCGGCAGGAAGTGAATTTATTCGTTCGTTCGTTCAAAGTAAGTTGGCAGGTGGTGTTAGGATAATGCATGAGGATATTTTGGAAATATGAAGGAAAAGAGAAATTCCCGAAATTCTCTAGGGAAAGGAAAAAATTAAATGACTGAAATACAGAGAAGGATTATTCTTAAAAAACGACTTGAGAAGAAGAAAACAATTACTACACAACAAAAAATACTTAGGAAAAAGCAACAGAGATTTAAGAGATTCCAAACTGACTATTGAAGAAATTGACTGAAGAAGTGGTGAAGTAAGTCCATACTTCAAAAGTAATTTAAGAATTATATATATCTTAAAGAATTTTAACAAGATTTTTTTTAGATTATCGTATGTTATAAAATCCAGAGAGAAATATTGTATAAGAGGTAAAATAATTTCCCTAAGTCATTTTAAGTCTTTTACAACAAATATCTTGACATTAATAAATAGAATCTATATCTTAAAAAAGTCTTAAGCTATGTCTTAGCTTTAATTTTTTTCTTAAGGCTGATCAAGATTTACTCGACGTAAAATAGAGCAACAGAAATCTCATTTCTCTTCTATTAGTCCCTCTGGAATCTCAGACCCTAAACATGATATATTCGGTTGATACCCGATAAACCTTCGCTAAAAGGGTCTTTTTATAAATTTTATCAAATATTGTAGTGCTCTCATAGCGTAATAGCTTTGGGTTGCACAGACAACGGTCCATGCGCCAGGATGAGGCCGCTGATATTTAACCTGGCCTGCCAATCTCTCCAAAATTAAGATAATTTTCTATCTAAGAAAAAAGTAACATACATTAAATCGATGTAAGGTATCAAGCTCCTCCTACTATCTAACATTAAATGCATTTTTGTTTCGGATAAAATTTTATTTTTTTTGTGTTTAATAGTTTTCTAATCCGTTGACATCCATAGCTTTATCAAAACGCTTAAACATTTGTTCATCAATATTGAATTGTTGTCGTAAACGATCGGCTTAAAAAGTTACGAAATTCTCTACAGAAACGTTGTCTAATTTGAAGGATCGCTAGGCTCATTAAACTTCTGATGTGGCCCTTGTGCCGAAAGCTTTGGGCAACTGTGAATAAACACCCTCATTGCGTAGTTAAGAAGAGGAGATGAAGAATAGATATCAGAAATGTTTCTTATGGATCCAAATCATGTGCTTATATTATGGAGACAAGTGATAAGTGTTATATATTGTATCAGTACTAAGCACAAGCTCAATAACCTACTACACCCCTATATGCGGTTTGCAGGGTATTAATGTATATGCGTCACACTCAGGCGAGCAGACTCGGCTAAAAGAGACCATAATTTATAAAGAGAATAAATTCAAATAAAATATCTCACCAAATGCAATATTCATGCGGATTAAGCTTTACCAAAATATAGCGGTTTGAATGGTGACATTAAGAGAGGCTAGCCTTAAAAATCTACAAGGCGCAAATTGAAAGAAATGACAAGATGGCTTAGCCTGAAAATAGATATGGAAAAATATAAGGTTTGAAATGAAATTTAATTCAAGGAAACGTAGATCGCAATTGGAATGATTTGCAAACACATACTATGAAATATGGTACTATGGAATGATTTGCATACACATACACAGAAAGATAAGCAGATCTTATTAAAATGATTAATGAGAATCCAATGGTCAATTTGCGCAGGAAACAAACAAAAAAATAAATTTCAAGGTCAAAAAAATACAAACACTAAAGAAAGGCGAAAGATTTATACTATTCATAAATATTCAACGCAAAGTAAGCCATCAGTCGCGATATTTGGTAAGTCGAACAGCATATATACAAAGAAGATAGAAATGATTGGGAGAAGAAAAGTGAAGAGCCTATTTGAAATTGTTTCGACTTACCTCCTGCAAACCTCACTCAAATATCAACAGAATATTCGAGCAAGAATTATAAGAAGAAAATGAAAATAAACCCGCTTAAAAAATTCATTTTTTTATTTACTTTCCGATTGGTATTAGAGAGTGGTTCAATATAGTTTCCCTAAAAATTGAGCTAAATATATCCTATCATAGGCCAGGTATTATAACGTATACTTAAAATATAGTTAACTAAAGTTCACTTTTGGGCCCAGTATTTTAATGGTTTGTAAGAGATAAAGTAAAAAGTACAGTTAATTTCCTACATATATTTAATGAATTAGCAAAGAGATTAACTCTGATATTTACTTTAACTCTAAAAGAATATAAAAATATCGGGCCGTAAAATGCACTTTAGTTAAAGTCTATTTTAAGCATACATCATAATATCGGGCCATTTTGTGGGAATAGCTTAGTCATCAAGGCATTTTCGTGAGATAACATTTTGTAAATAAACCAATTAATTTGTTGTTGTTCACAATAAACAGTCACCGATTCATTAAAATCGTTCATTTTCCTGAAAATATACTCATATTTCTTCGTAGTTACGTCTAATCACCTCATGTGGGTGTGCGAGAGAAGGCATTAGAAATAGTAAGGAATGCTAACTCGGAAATTTCATGAAAGTGAAGCGTCCCCAAGGAATGTGCAAATATGTTCGGAGAAAACTTCATTAACATGAGAGCGGAATGGTTTCCAAATGAAAAAGATGCCAAAGAGAAGGGCGAGGAAGGGCGCAGTAATAAACAGAATGAAATGAGCCAAGATGGAAAAGAGAGAGTAATTGAATGGAGCTTGCCTGATAGCGGACTTCCGACGTAATGTATCGAGGATGGCGCTTAAATGAAACGAGATAAAACACGTACGCCGATGAAGAAAGAGTAAGGCCGACGAACAGAACGGAATGAATGATAGGAAAAAACTCTCGGGGAGCGCAACCAGCCAACCAACACCTTGTGATGCTAAAAGGGTACGGGAAAAAATAAATCGAACTGGATGATCTCGGCCGGTCGTTTATTTTTCTGCATTCGAGAGCGACACTTAATGGGATGTTCGTTTGTTACAGAAAATTTGTAGCGAAAAGCCGGATGAGATGAGCGAGATACGTACTACATCAATTAACGTCCGCGCGCCCGAGCGCAAACAAAAACAACGTCCGGCGGAGCTCTTTTACTCCGAAACCGGAAAATAATTAAGCTGTATTCGGAAGAGTTTTTGAGACTCTAAACGCGAATTGGAATTTGGGAAATCGATTAAAACAACAGTCGGTGATGGGTTCTCCTGAAAAATTGAAGCAATTTTAATTGCCATCGTGACGTTTGGGAAAGAACTCGAAAAACTCGAGTGATCGTTTGCGATGCGTGATTTTTTTGAGTGAAAAAGGAGTTCTACGGAGATGAAATCTTCTCTGTGCCGCGATAACTCATTTGGGATTGGATGAGAATTATTTTCCGTGGGAGATACCCTGATTCCCTCTTTCGCCAGTGAGCGAGATTCACCGGCAATCGTGAGTAAACAGATGGATAGAAACCAAAATATACACCGCTAGCCACAGACGCGTTGGTAGATACATGCGTCGCAGTTTCATGCGTCGACCGCAGGGAAATTTCCGAGAGCTTGCGAGGATTAATTCGAAGAGGAGAGAAAATTAGTCCGAAGCGAGAGCGACTGGGGAAAAAAGGGAATGGGCGTAAGTGGATTAAACCAGAATCATACGTGCTCTTTATCTCATCCCCTTTCTGCTCACAGAAGTCATCCGAAGCAGGAAGGGTTAATTTATACAAAATAAAAACATGGAATGAAATTATCTCCTTGTTTGCTTGCTTTATCATTCTTTGTTCTTTCGTGGGCCCCAACCGCCGTGCACCGGGGGCGTGACCGAGCGTTCGTAATGCAGCCAGTGTTGACACGAAACAGGAAATCGAACTATTTGCAAAGAGAACGCACATCCTCTTTGGCGCTGCCATCCGCCGCGGGGAAAAGTTTCGACAATCGCGATTGCTTTCGCCGGCAACGAAAGAAAGTCGTGCGCGCCACACCGGCGACTCACCTCCGCTCCGGAAGGGCCATCCTCCTCCTCCGGCTGTTGGCCGGCCATCGGGTGGCGGGCGTGGTGTTAGGCAGATGTTGTGGCGAGCGTTGCGTGGTGCGGCCGACGGTAGGGCGCGGCAAGTATAGGATTTATCGAACGTCGCCGTGGAAGGCCGGACTCGTTCTGCGGCCGCCAGAGGATAGAGGAGGCGGATCTCTTCGGAGGGAGCAGGGCGCAGGCGCGGCTAGTACAACAAAACAGCCCCACACCCTTTCTCTCCATATCGCCTCCCTTAAGACGAGAGGCGGGTTATGAAAGTTCCTGTCGCGAAGTGATAGGGACGGAAAGTGTTAGGTGAGAAGGAAAAAGGAGCGGAAACAAAAGGTGCGAGAAGTGGAAGCGTAGAGGCGAAAATAGGCTACGGGAAGCGTAAAAAAGGATAAGGAAATAAAAAGTGAAGGGGTCGAGAGAAGAAGAAAAAGTTGGCCTATAAAGGAAACGCTACGTTGAGAGAATGCATGCGGAAGGGGCATATGGGGAGGATAAAAGTAGTTTCCTGGAATCCGAAACTAAATAAGACTTCCTTTTTCCCTGCTGAGTAGATGAAGAAATTAAAGGCTAATGGGTGAGAGGTTGATAGAGGCGGTGACAGACTAAAGAGAAGAAAAGATAGGGTGGTTTCAGCGGCTAGAAAGGGGGAAGGTGGTCCAGGGGAGGCAGGGAAGGACGGAAGGGGAAGAGGAAGAGGATCAAGCAAGCCTCTAATTTCTTTGCTTTCTTTTTTCGGGACTAACGTCCAATTTATTGCTTGATGCCTTAATACCCGCTGAAATTAGGGTTCGATTTTTTTCCGGGCCCGAGGGATCGATAATCTAGAGCCTGAGAAAAGGAGATTTCCACTCAATCCCCTGCCGATCCTTATTCGTGCGAGAAAGTTCCTCCACTTCTAGGATTGGAGAAATGAGAAGAAAACCTGAAAGGCGTCTATTTCTTGCCGAATAAGTTGTGGATTTATAACTGAATGTAAGTAAAGGCATCCGTAAGGAACGTAAAGAAGAAAAAAGGCATATTGGACTGCTCGTCCATACTTTATTGCACAGACACGTACTTATGTACGCATAAGTACAAGTATGGCATAAGAAGTACATATTTTGAGTGCATGGTATGAATAAAATGAGAGTAAAAATACCCAAGGAGTAGAAAATCCACATTCAAAGGGAATAAATGAACGTTTGCTGAATGCACTCAAAGAAAACAAGGAAAGAATAAGAACAGAATAAAGAATACGAAAAGATTATTCGTCTATGATAAGCGATTCTAATACACAATGAATGTATGATTCAGATGCTAGGCGTAGATTCGTATGATTCAGATGTGCGACAACAGACAGCAAGCGAGCTCCAATATACGTTCTCCACTAACCAACAGATGGCGCGACATATGCATTTTTCAAAAATAAACAAATTTAATTGATTCTTAGATACTGTCTGGGAGGTTTTTAAGTTATTCTTTAGAACTGTCGAGCCTTGCGTAATATTTTAAGTATTCTTCAGTATTTAGCCCGTGTAAGCTGGCTTTGCAACTTGTATGGGAATAACTTGCTGCCCAGGCAGTCCAAAGTTACAGCAACATTTCTTAAGCGACATACTGCGTTAGATTTCCTCAGAAGTCAGAGATAAATTTCCGTAATTATACGGAACTTCCCATTTTCAAAGATTGAAGTCTTTATCCTTCCATTCATCAAAATACGTTTGTGAGAACGGGTTTTCATCGCACTTAGTTTATTCGACGGCTATAATTTAAATCTATCTTATTCTTGCGACGCATTTTTATTTGCCGTCTAAAATATCATCATTTTTCATTTATTTCGAAATTAATCGAAAATTATTTACTCTTCCCGCTAATTACTGAAGCGACCAGAAATATTCCCGCCGATTTAGAGACCGATGTAAATAAACTCTTGAATAGCTTAAAATTCGTTCGACTGCTCTACCAACCAAATTGTTATTGATAACAACGCAAACTCTTACTATATTTATAGGAAAATATTACGAAAAATCGGATCTAAAACATTTTATGATAAAAATAGGAATTGCTAAACTGCTAAATTTTCTTTCTTGGGTATTCCTCCCGATATCGTGCAACCATTATTTCTAATTTAATTTAACAAAATAAAAGATCTACAGCGAAACGTAACATCATCCTCGTCTAATTTTTACTGAAATCATATAAAAAATATATACCTGTTAGTGATAATTACCAACTTCATTTCAGGCTCTGCTCAATATCAACTAATGACACCGACCATCACCGACGGGACAGATACTTGGGTGATACTTGGCAAACCACATCGGCATCTGATTTTCATTTTCAACTTTTAAAAAGATATATATTTGCTTTTTATGCGTTTTTTTGTTTAATTTTTTTACGTTTTCACTTTTATTTCTCGCTGTGTTTTCGCGAGTTTTTCTCACCCCCCTTCTTGTGTGGGTGTTTTCCCGCAACGTGGGTTTTTTCTCTACCACCTTCAGTTGTGGAGATTTTTTTCCCGCAAACAAACTCTTTTTCCTTGTATTTTTTGTGAATTTTAAATTTGTTGTAAATTTTTCTTAGAAATAGTAAATATCAATGTAGAATAATATACGAGGTTAGATGGAAGAGAGGCCCACTCGGGCCTAACCTCGCCATTAAAGGGTCTAATAATGATAATTATTATTATAATAATTATTATAATTATATTAGATGGTTCAAACTTTGACTTAATATGGTATGAGATAGTAATTTGGGTAAGTGGATCAAAAAGGAGAGAATGACCGAGAAAACAATTAGCGACGACCTTCTCCAATGAAAAAGGTCGGTTCAGAGAGAAGAATATTAAATTATGAATCTCTACATTGATCTGCCTTGAGCGTAAGAAGTGTACAAGGATAGGAATTAATGCAGAGTTGCAAATTATATATCTGTATTTTCCGTGGAATAATGATGACGGTTCTTTGTAAGACTTCCTTAACCTCTATCTTCATTTAAGAACTCATTCAATTGTGAACTTAAAGGATTTAAGCTCATAAAAAGCCTTAGATCATTAGTAAGAGAACTTCTCCAACCAAACCTTTTCATACTCCTCGCAGAGTTTAATTTATCTTTCAGCTTTCCTCTAAAACTACAATGTCATTTGTCGGCGTAAATTTCAATTTCGGGAGAATTGTGAGGAAGTTGTGTCATACGGCGCTCTAACATAAGTTCAAGTTTAATTAACCAATGAAAATTGAAAGACAGAAATAGCTAACTCACTTATAATGTTCTTCTAGACATGCAATGTCGGTCCTTCAGCGGATGATTAGTGTAACTGTGAACGTCTCTCCTGATGGGCTGAAAGTTTCTCCATTTGAGAATCTTTCTTTAAACAAGTTTTATACGGGAATATTTTTGAACGTAAAAGATAAAGAAAGGCGAGCAGCTCGAATAAATACGGTCTCTCTTAAAGTTGGAACATACACGCCAAACAACATGGCGCTGAATTCCCTGCCTTAAGAAGGCCTTAGGAAGATAGAAAGAATTCGTGTCCATGAAAGAATGAAAACTATTGTAACCCAACCAAACCAACCTCACCACTTTCTCAATACATTCCGAAGTTCGGAATTCGAGGTACGCTGTCATTCTTGTTTCATACTTTTGTCGGAGATAAATCTTTTGCTCTGTTAATTAAGTATATTTTACAAAGTATCATAATGATAAACAAAAGCTCTTTTACACAGAGATTAACTATCGAACTTTTACCATAATTTTTCCAAAATTTTACATTTTTCTCGTAACTTCACTGTCTGTAAACTTACTTATCTGCTAAGTTAAGTTCATTTATGTCTCCTTTGTAAGTTAAATGTGACAATGAATAAAAGGTAACGTAAATTTTCTTACAACTGATCCTGATCTGAATTGATCACGCGGCTTCCGTCACAAAAAAGGAATCCAGTCAACTGGACCTATCCAAGGAATCCAGTCATCCTGGACAATCCTGGTCAACTGGTGTACGCAAGGAAATGTTCGATTGTTTCAGGATTAAATTTTTATCAGCAAATTCCCGTCTTTGTAAGAATGTTTTGAAATTTCCTTGATAAGACCACAAATTGAGTTGAGAAACATTGGTGTAATGGTTAAGTCGGTGAGTTGCCGTTGTTATACGAGTAACGGTAGGAGGTTCAAAACCCGCACAGGATGAACATTTTTGGAAGGGAGTCAGGGAAAGAGCATATAAATCCCTGGTTAGGCCGATTGTCGAATATGCGACGAGTGTATGGGATCCACATGAAACGGGTCTTAAGAAGAAACTCGAAGGCGTACAAAGGAAGGCGGCTAGATACGTTAGCGGAAAGCATAAGAAGGATGAGAGTGTCGGTAAAATGTTAGATGAGTTAGGATGGGAATCATTATCATCGAGAAGGAGGACATTTAGATTAGCGGGTGTATATAATGCGTGGAACTGTAAAGATGGT
>KZ308545.1:529877-580048 GCA_000376725.2 Ladona fulva
TCCCAAATATTTTACGACATTTCCGTGTGTTTTATCAAAATCTTAGAAAGTTCGGATCTACATCACTATTTCACGACTAAAATAAGAATATATGATCATTTTCCTTTCTCGTGACACTTGTCTCAATTTCGTAGGACCATTATTTCTAATTTAATTTTATAAAAGAAACAAACTCTGCAAGAGAAGAAAACGTATACTACGTTCATCTCTTAAGGAAACGTATTATGGGCTCCTGGGTTTGAACCCGGGCCTTTACAGATATGAGAATACGTTTCCTGTGAGTTTCAGCATCGTAGAAACACAATGCAGTTTGTTTCAGATCTCTAAGTCAAGCTGTTTCTGAGATAAATAAGGGGACGGACAGACGGACGGACGGACTGACATTTGCTTTTAATTTATATGATTTCTGTCTAAAATTATCAAACATAATAAACGATACATTTACTTATATCTTTTTCCAACACAATCAACAATCATCACTTTCGCGGATATGTCAATTTTATTATCTCATAATAGTACTTTAAATATATCGAATGCTCCATTAGGAATCACAATTACTAAGAGTTCTAACATTCACAGTTAATTAGTTGAACTAAGCAGGCAGGTAATTTGGTTAAGCCATACAGAAAAGAAATGAAAAGTCATTTTCGACTTCTCATATAATATTTCTATAATAATAAATAAAATAAATTGCTAAATTTTCCACGTTCCGGGTATCTCTTCCCAGATAACAGTATTGGAACGCGAACTACACTTTGAGAAAACGTTTCAGTGAGCTGTCTCTCTCAAGACAAGTGCGCTTCATGTTTCTATCGATATCGATATGCGATTATCGATTCTTTTGGATTACTTATTCCGCTCCGTAGTTTCGCAAAACGAGAGCCGAAGGATGGAGTTTTTTCCAGCACCGACTCCGGCCAAACAAAAATTCGCATGCTGCTCCGACTTCCAGAGTGTGTCCCAAGGGAAGCGTCCAATCACATCCCTGGGAATAACGCGTTCGTGAGAAGCGCAGAAAGTAAAAAAGGAAAGGATTTCCTTTGTATCTTGCGTGCTCCTTCCTCCACTATTATTTTCGGTCCCTTTAATATTCCACCAGCCTCTCCACATCCCTCTCGGAGCGTTCCTCGGTTAAGTCGGCGCTAAATGAGCTTAAATAGCGAATCGAGTGAATGATGAAGATAAGGAGGCTAAGTCACCTTTCGACGGAAGGGCCCCATTAATCTGGGATACCAAAATGGCGGTCTCCCATTCCGTACGATAAATAGAGCGATGTCGGTGCTACGCAGCAGGCTATTTTGGAATGCCATCAATAATATGGAGGCAATAATGAATGGAAAAAAAGATGCGCAAAAGGATATCAAGGAGATCACGAGGTCCAATAGCCAGCCAAACCATATTTTCGTATTTCCAGGGATCCTATGAATCAAGTGCTACGTTTCTGATTTGATAGCCGTTTTCTAAATCAGGAGTCGTCAATGTAACTAATGGGAAATACGCAAGCCAGTTCACTTTATCATCGCGTGCTATTACCGAGAACCTTACTCATTCTTTAAAACCGAAAATCTTTACGACTTTAGAATGAAGAGTGTTATTTTATGGCAATAATATAAATCCGGCGTAACGATCGAATCATCCAGTCACTTACAAGAGCTTAAATGGGATGAGCTTCATGAGAAGAGAACGCAAGAAAGTAAGAGTTGCTTGACTGCCCCATTCAGAAGATTCGATTACCGAGCGATAAAATGGCTGCGTAGAAAGATCAAAAGAAAAACCACTGAGTTACTCTTCAGTGATTCATTCCCTCCAATTTAGCAAGTAGAACCCGGCGGAAATGCTGGATTATAGATAAGATCGACGGAATCAGAAGAAAGTAACTGGGAAACGTCGAAACGCCATAAAAACAGAATTTTGTCAAGACTAGTTTATAAAATGAATTACATAACGATAACGTGGAAGATCAAGATTAACTTACAACACAAAAATTGAGAATAATAGAATCATATGAGTACTGGTGGAATTTTTAAGTATCTTAACCCATAAGATATTAATATACTATGCAAATTACAATAATAAGTAACAGGGTGCTTGACGTAGTGTTTAAATATGAAAACCCCAGGGATAACCGGAAGTGAAAAAAGTCTACTTTACAAACATTTTTTACTTCCCATGATTTTTGAGAAAATGGCCATAATTGTAAAAATTAACCCTACTATCTGCAATATTTCGCAAAGAAAAAACGTTTATGAATTTTTTCTTTAATCAAAAACATATTAATAATACAGGAAGCATTACGGGAATCTCTTATATATTTCATAGAAGTACTTTAGCAGGAAATTACTTCAGTAGGTAGATTTAATTTTGCGTTTTAGGTGCGTGCTGTCAGACTACGTGCAGAAAGAAAACAACATGAAAGGTAACTGAGGGTGGTTTTTTTTTAAAGAATGTATATCTTTTATCCATCTCATCGTGAATTTACAAGATATACATATATGGGTTCCGAAATGTATGAATTCTTGTAGAAAATGTTCGATTACAGAGGAATTTTAAAGCTTTAACGCAAAGAATGGCAAAATTAATTATAATCCATTCTTTTTTGTACATCAGAAACGATAAAAAATTTTGATGCATCTATAGTTATTTAATAATGAGAAAACATACTCGTAGATAAAATCGTGCTGCCCAATAAATTGAATTGAAATGAAAAATGAATGTTTCGTCATAATTCTTGATAATTCTCTTAGGAAAAATCCATAGAGATTCGCAATTATATTTGAGGAGGGCTTCCGAACTCCACCTATGGATGAGTAAAATTTTTTCTCAGTAAGATAGTTTATAAGAATCCGAATAACCAAAAGGGTACCCCTTTCGCCTTGGATAAAAGTGATCCCGAGTTCGATTCCTGGTAGGAGGATATACGTTCAAAATGACCTCAGCTGTCGAAGTACTCATAGCAATGCTACCACAATTATCAACGAGATGATTATATTGACCGCATAAATGAAGAAAACGAAATAATCCCGAGTAAAATTCAATCACTTCATCTCCAACCCGATATATCCCTGTCTTGACTTTAAAAACGAAATTAATATATGGCAAAAAAGCATCGAAACGGAATTTCAGAAAGAGGACTTACTTCCAGCCAACTTCTATGCTACATTTTATCTCTCCTAGATGTTATGAATGTAAAGGAGCCACTTGACGCTTTTCCACGAGCGAAGAAAGAAAATAAATCCCTCGTCCTACCGGATATTCCACGTTTATTTGCCTCCAAGAGTCGGCGTTTCGTGAAAATGTATGACACACCCATCCTATCCCAAAAACGTCCTCAAAAAAATACTCTGCGAGACGGAGTTGACCTAAGTGTTTTCAAGCATACTCGGATTAAAGGGCTGAATTTACTGCTATTCAAAAAACAAACAGACATGGAGAGATTCGTGGAAAGGAGCGTGGGTGCCGTCGACATAATCATGACTCGAATGCACTGACCTATGACATGATTCCTCCATTTTACTATGAGTCATTCGCTCGAGCGTAAATTCTTCACGCGCGGAAATTTTGGGTCTTGGCCTTTTCAGTATCATGACCGCCGAGTCAAAGACTCGGTGATTTTGGAGAAATGTACAGATATTTAAAATTGAGTTAATTCAAGAGATACAAATGGCATTGAGAGGTTTAAGAGTTTGAAAGGACAGTTTTGGAAAAATCGTAGAGACGAGAAGATGAGATTAAATGTAAAAACGCTCCCGGCCAACGAAACTCTCTAGGAAACGACGAATATTGAGATGATGTAAAGTATTCAGCCCGAAGACCGTACGGGCCACATCCTCTCTACCATTAGCTACGAAGAGCTAAGAGAGAGAAGTGAGGCTTACTAGGGAAGATGAGGGGTGAGGTAGTTAGACCTTGCTTTGGTCACTGAGCCAGAATGCCATAAGCATAACAAGTGCAAGTAAGTGAAGTGAACAATGAATCTAAGAGTAACACGTTCCGTAACATACCATAAGCAGCAACCTTAAGAAATTTAACATCACTCATACCTTAATAGCTTTTAAATCATCACAGATATAACACTGAGACCAAAGAAAATTAAAGACACATTTTCTCTCTATCATGTACCAAAAGAAGACTAAAAAATATTTCATTCATTGACATACGGTAGCAGGACCATTAAGGTGATATTTGTGGCGAAGAAAGTTATCGTCATCATCTCAACACCCTTTCGGCAACGGTTCGGAATGATTGCACATAAAACTCAAAAAAAGTACTGAAATTCCCATTAGCAAGGATATTTTCGAAATCGATTAGATTGGCAATCTGCGGGATCTTCGGTCGTCGAGTTGTCAAGCCGATGCGATGAAATAGCGAAATGGGATTGAATTGCATGAAAACGGCGAGCCTCAGTTACTTACTTAACTGACTTGGGATTCACTTTGTGGTATATCATCGATACGCTATCAATTACTAGGTTTTAACTGTGTCGCAGTTCAACAAAATTCTTGAATAGTTGAAGTTTTGTCGTAGATCAGTCTAACAAGGAAGTATTGTATCGTAGAAAAAATACTGTAAATATGATTACGCGTATTATTGTAAAAATTAATCATAAAGGGATTAAAATCATTTCAACGAAGCATAATGTTAAATAATTGATTTTTTATGCAGGAAATGTTACTCCATATCAATATGTATATTTATTTATTTAAGAATTACCCGTCGCGATTAGGTCGTGGGACCCGGTGGCAACGGTAATATATAACTATACTAAATATAAATGCACTACGGTATGTAATATAAATAAACTATTCTGTAGATCTAATTTATGACACGCTTGTGATATGTCAACGCTTTTATTCTAAAATTTATATTAAGCGTCTGGATTGGCTATTGGCGTCTGGGTGTAACAACATGCACCTATATTTATCATCAATTAAATGAATAATAATGACTAGCAACCAACCATTATAATGTAAAAGAAAAAAACTTGGCTTAATAAAACAAATTTCCTAAACGCTACAATATTGCAATGGTCGGGGCCCAAAATACCGGTTCGAACCGGTTCGACGTTGCCAGAGGAGCAAAACCGGAACTGAGCCGAAATTCTGTTTTCTCGTTGAACCGGAGAGAAAGATATTACGGTTCGATTCTCTGCCTTGAAGCAACATAGCGAACTTAGTGAAGGCGAGAATAAATGGCAATTACAACACAACTAAAGCTTTTTCACTTTCAAAATACGAAATATGAATATAAAGGAGGAATTTCACTCGAATATTTTAGAATCATTTCATGGAAAGTCAGGAATAGATAAGGTTGGATGTAAATAAAAGAAAACCGAACTGAATGTAAAAGGCTTCCATCAACTTTATCGATTGGAAAGTCGCGTCGCCGTTGCTAGAAAAGGTGCCAGCAGCAGAGAGAGAGACAGCTGAAAATATGCGAAAAAAGGTCCGTTTGCCCGTGAAAGCGTACACCGAACAGCCGCAGAGGGACATCTTTCTCCTGCCGATTCCGCGGCGTCGGTTATTTCATAGAGGGGTCAACTCCTCTATTCCGAACTCAAAGCCCTCGCAAGGGTTCCTCTACCTTTCTCCGACTTGTGTTTGCTAACCACTGAATAGTGTCGAGGGAGCGGAAGGCCTTTGAAAAGAGTTTCAGCCACGCTCTCGTCGCAAGGGAAATCGAAATCTAACAGGATGTTCAATCTAAATTGAAATCTTTCTCAAAATATTGACAGTATTTTATATACCTATATATACCTACAGTGAGAAGATCAGTGAAAAGATAGAAACTTCTTTCTAAATACGAAGGAAATAAACGCCGTCAAAAATTAACCGAACATCCAATAAGTGTGACTTCTCGCACGACAGAGAGGAAAAATAATATTTACAATTAACGTGTAGTTTAAAGCGTGTTAGATCGATATTTTGGAACTCTCCAGTGCGTTTAAGGACAATCCCTTAAGTTAAAAATATTAACCGCTTGAGAATATTTACTCAGAATTTTGGATGATTTCACTATAATTCATTTGTTACTTACTTTCTCATTAATTTATTGTGTAAGTAGTTTTATTCTAAGATAGTGATTCTCTGAGTATTAAAAGAGACCTTTTGAGCAAAAAAGAAGGAAAATACAATATAACTGAAGAAATGAATGTTCGTTGAAATGTAATTAATCTTTAAACCGGGTACAGGCAGCAATTTATAACTTCCTAATCCGCATCGGTGTTTACGCTCATTTTTAACATACGCATTTTTCTGATATCAAATAAATTTAGTTCTTCAGTTAGTACAACTGCAAATCGTACAATAAGATATCAGAATTTCATATTTATCATGACAATTTAATAAGAAATTAATTGCAAAAGTCTATCGGTTAAACCATTCTCTAAATCCACTGATGCTGACTTTATAATTATTTCATTCGTACGAAATGTTCCTTTACTGATGTAATCATTAGACTTTATTATGACATTAGGCTATGTATGTACATACGTACTTCTGAGATACGCCCAAGTTCTTAAGAGAGGAAGAAAGTGATTGTATATTTTATTCCATTGAATTTCTTACTGCATTTCCAATGTTTTGTACCTGATGATGGCGTGCTAGCCAAAACCGGTCGTAATAAAACATCTTGTGTATGTTACAAAGTTTTACTTATTCCTTTAGAATGTCTTTCCACGAAGTACGGCCATAGAGAATAGAATTTACCCTTATGTCATTCATCATAATGCTTTTATTAACTTAATACTATGACGTTACGTCATTGGAGAAGACTCAAGAAAATAACAAATATATTTCTCCAATTAACTTATCAGAATTAAATCAAAGGAAGTAGTAATGAAAAATTAGGCTTTTCGTTTGAATTTATCTGTATATGGCAGCTTTATACTGATAGTGAATAATAGATAGGAGTATATTAATATCCAAAGAAACCAAGAAGGAACGTTTAATACGATAATTTAAAGATTTAAGAAGGGACAAATGGTAATGCAAGAAGTTGTTACAAAAAAAACAGAAGAAGTTACAAAAATGTTGAAAAAACGAAGGAAATTAAGAAGAAGAAATTCACGCAAGGAATGTATAGGGTACAGTGAAATGTTCCCAAACGTTTAACCTCGCGGAGATGTGTACCGCATCTTCTAAGGAGAGAGAGCGGTCGGAGAAGCGTTTCGATTTACCAAAAATTAACGAGTTTCCCAACAATTCTTCGGCGTCAGAAGAGAGGCGATTATGTGAGAGAATAAGCGACTCTCGCAGAGAATTACGTACTTAATTTTCCTTTCATCCGTCTGTGAAATGGGAACGGACAAAAGAACGCCCCCAAGGAGAAGTTCATCTCTGAGGGACGAGATCAAGCCGCGGGGAGAAGGCAATGTAGCATGAACTTGATACAAAAAACAGCGCGATACCTTAAAAAATGAGAACTGGGTGAGAACGCAATATAATAGCGTCTCCTCGGCTTTTTCTCGTTTAACAAGATACTAGCGACCAGCTTCATTCGCTTTAAGACCTTTTTTTCAGCTGAATTTTTTAGCCGTTGTGGAATGAAAAGGCTGCCCAGCTTTACTTTGAGGACGTAAAAAATAGGAGTTGCTCATAGAACCTTTATCATGTACCAAAAGAAAACTAAAAAATATTTCATTCATTGACATACGGTAGCAGGACCATTAAGGTGATATTTGTGGCGAAGAAAGTTATCGTCATCATCTCAACACCCTTTCGGCAACGGTTCGGAATGATTGCACATAAAACTCAAAAAAAGTACTGAAATTCCCATTAGCAAGGATATTTTCGAAATCGATTAGATTGGCAATCTGCGGGATCTTCGGTCGTCGAGTTGTCAAGCCGATGCGATGAAATAGCGAAATGGGATTGAATTGCATGAAAACGGCGAGCCTCAGTTACTTACTTAACTGACTTGGGATTCACTTTGTGGTATATCATCGATACGCTATCAATTACTAGGTTTTAACTGTGTCGCAGTTCAACAAAATTCTTGAATAGTTGAAGTTTTGTCGTAGATCAGTCTAACAAGGAAGTATTGTATCGTAGAAAAAATACTGTAAATATGATTACGCGTATTATTGTAAAAATTAATCATAAAGGGATTAAAATCATTTCAACGAAGCATAATGTTAAATAATTGATTTTTTATGCAGGAAATGTTACTCCATATCAATATGTATATTTATTTATTTAAGAATTACCCGTCNGAAAAGAAAACTGATCGGCGAGAACATAGTTTAAACTCATAAATGAGGAGAATATGATTCTTGGGCATTTCTTGGAGAACATTTTAGACCTAATTTGAGTACTTCCCCTACTTCACCGAACTGCAGCTGCGTTAGAAATTCATGTTTTCAAGGATACTCAAGGGGAAAAAACTCAAAAAGGAACTCAAGGAAAAAAAATCAAGGTAGTTTGATGCTACTTGAATAAATTGAAAAATATTTTCATTTTATGATATAACAAACCCGCATACTAAATTATCATTTGAGAGGAATTTCCAGACCAATCCCTCAACTTATTAAGAAATCCATCTCATTACTTTTAAAGATATACGTTCTGACGGAAATCAGTTCCCCTTTTCAAACCAACCATGAGGATCTCCAAAGAATGTCTAACAGTCTTTACAAAGGCTATCTTTTCTTTGTTGGAATTTTTAAGAACCGAATACCTGTTCGAGGAACAACAAAAGCAAATTAAGCCTTCATAAAAAAGTCACTAATGACGAAAATCCTCGAAAGAGATACCAGGATCGGTAGGTAAACCCTTAGGACGGCAGATCCTTTGTCTGGAATATTTTTATTTTACGGGTGTGAAACATGGGCCCTAAGAAGGTAGGACATTAAAATAAGAGAGGCCTTACGTAAGAATTTTAGTTTGGAATAGACTGGAAAGAGTGATTTTAGATATTTACGATTTTTTTATACAAGAAGGATGATCCTGCAACCATGTCCTGATGAATGGAATATTTTTCATTCGGATACAGGGTAGATAAAAATGTATCTTTCATTAAGTTCTATCTCAGTTTTGTTTATTACTGTGATAATATAAAAGCTACTGAGGTATGAGTAATGCTAAATAATAACTTTGGTGTCTTCTTTTTGAATGCTATGAAACCTCTTTTTCTTCACTTACGTGGACTAGTTCCGCTTATAGCATTCTTTCTAAGCGAGGAAAGCAATGGTAAACTACCTCATTTCTCCTTTTGCCTAGTCGCCTCAGCCCCCTCTCCAAAGCTTATCGTTGTTTATGGTGCAGGGATGCGGTTCAAACCAGCCTTCATGCTGTAGACTGACCAGACAGGAAGGAGTTGTAAACTGTTAAGACAGCAGATCCTTTGTCTAGAAAATTTTTCATTTTACGGGTGTGAAATATGGACACTAAGAAGGTAATAAATTAAAAAAAACAGAGATCTTAAGAATCTGAGTCTGGAGTAAACTAGAAAAGTGACTAGATATTTTTAGATTTAGGTTTATACCCTATAAGCCGCCAGTATCGTATTGCAGAGGGGTGTATTTAACACTAGCATCTACCTAATCTACCCTGTTAACTTCATAAATGCTCTATTAAAGATATACCAATATTAACTGCCTGTTTTAGCGATAATTTCCGTGAAACGACTTTCGTTTAATGGAATTACAGTGTCATCTATAATTCGTCTATAAGTACTGAAACAATGAATTTTTCGAAAAGCTTTCGTTCATAATCCGACCTGGCCACCTTAAATTAATTTCGATCGACAGATTTTATCATAGCTGTAACTTTACAGCAGGACCTGAAATTTAGACAAAAGGAACGATCTGCTGGATCATATTCTACATCTGAGACAAACCCCACTTCATGAGGATCCCAAATCACGCAGCAGTATTCGAGACGAGGCCGAATAAGACCCTCCGAAAAAGGAGAAGAGACTTAAAACTAAATTTTAGTACTTAAGAATCGAGGAGTAACTGGATATAATTGGGTTCTGACTTAAGAAATAAGGTGGAGGCAGAAGATATGATGATGAGATTTTGAGAGGATCTAGATTTCAAAAGAAAGTAATTAAATGTACTTGGATGCTTTGGAAAATGCAATGGGGGGCCAAAGACAAAAGTTGTCGAATGATATAAATGGAGAGATTAGTTGTCAAAAAGTGAGATATAGGGCGTTAAGTAGGCAATTCTTGAACCTAGAGAACGGCAGAAAACTAACATATTATCAACACAGCCTAATGCCTGTGATTTTGAAAGCGCTAAAATCGTCAAAATAAATCATATTTCCGTTTATACTCTAAGCAAGTAAACGAAAATAAATCAAGGTGAAAGCATCATAATCCTCTCTTGTGGTTTGAATCGAATGACGAACCGGTTTATGTTCCAGCTATTAACTGGTTTTACGGACTGCGTTATGGTTGAAGGCGGAAACTGGATCATTCGCTTCAGGCGCAATAAAATTTAGACAACTCAAGTAATCCATTATTTTATGGGAATAGGAATTTAGTTCCGTAACCCCAAAATAAAATTGTCAGCCATCTGCTAAAGTTAAGCCTTAAAATCTGCTTGCTTATTATCGAGATCTTTTTATCTTATGACAGAATACGAATACTATTAGGGAATTGGATTAACAACTTCACAACGCACAGTGGCCTAGAATCGAAAAAAGCTGGCCAAGAGGCCAAAAATGGTTTTTTAGAGTGAGGAACGTTAAACTGCGCATAGGTATTCAGAAATTACTGAATTTTGTTGCTCTGTCTTTCATTTTTCGTTATTTGTGCGCGTCAAAAAGATACAGGGTGTCAAACTTGGGCAATTTTCACAGAAAAGAATGTTCTCGGATTTTTCTGAAAAACTTTCAAGTTTGCAGACGTAATTAGAGGAAACTGATGGAAAAACCGATTATTTCACAT
This sequence comes from Ladona fulva, assembly GCA_000376725.2. Classification (NCBI taxonomy): domain Eukaryota; kingdom Metazoa; phylum Arthropoda; class Insecta; order Odonata; family Libellulidae; genus Ladona; species Ladona fulva. Next base: position 540,768 of record KZ308545.1, read on the forward strand.
TTTAGTATGATTTCTGATCTTTTGATTCGTTATAGTTTTGTGCTCAAAATTGGACTTCTGCTCATTTTACGCAACAAAAAAGCGGACACCTTTTTCGGCCAATTTTTCAGATAAAGTGAGGAAAGCAACTAGGAAAACGGCGCCAAACTATCAAGTCTCTTATACCACGTCAATGTCTAAGGTTTTCTAATATAGAATGTGAAGAAACTGTTTCGATTCACCTGCTACCCTGGGATTGCGATGGCTTTTTCGATCTCGCGGCATGGCCCGGCTGAGCGCCACGGTCACTAAGAATTCTGTCGCGTTGCCTATTCGGCAGTCTTATATCATCTTTTAGTTATTATCATGCTATATTCCGGCTTTAAACGTTATAAACTTAATCCACAGTAATTTTAGACCCTACTAGGAAATTTTTATCTCACACATTAGCGAAGTAAAACAATAAATAATTATCAAATGCAAATCAGAGTACTTTATTTGTTTATTGAGTATTATTCGCTGTTTTATGTTATTTTTGGTTTAAACTAAGAGTTATCCTTAATATCATTAACTCTATCAAGTTATGCTTTAAAGTAGTTGAGAATTATTCCTAGCATCTTTTGGTTAACAACGACGAAACATTGAAACCTCTTGGCCAGCTTTTTTCGATTCTAGCCCACTGTGCAACGTGTTAAACGACATTAAATGCCATTTTTTGCTTGAAGTAGACATTAGCCTTTGTACCAAGTAGATGTTATACCTTTTCACAATATAGGGTGAAAATTCGGTTGACCCAATCGGAATTATATTAATAAATATCTTTTCTTGCTGAAACTTAATGAAATAAATAAGCTGGAAAAGCTCAGAATCTTTCCCTCGGGAAGTTTCAGTGCTACTTTTAGAGTGACTGCTTAACAAGGTATGAAATGCACTTAAGAGTTGTTGAGAGTAGACCCATTATGAAAATATATAGCTTTTGAGTATTTGAACAAGAGTAAAGTTCTAATCATTAAACTCTGCCGCCTGCTCTCATGTTCCAATACTGGGACTTAACAGGACATTAATGTATCAGTATGAGCCTATGGGTACAACCAGAGTCCTATATAAGTATAAAGGGTGCATTGCACCCAGGCGGCGGCATTTAAAGGGCGGCAACAGAAACTTAGCGAAGCACTATTATATTTTTTGTTTCCTGTGTGTTACACACGAATGATCTATGAAAGGTTGTGAAAAGTTATGATGTAAAATTAAAGATTTGAAAAAGTTTAGAGGAAAGAATTATGGATAACTGAAGAGGGAAAAGGAATCTTTGTGCCGTGGATTTCATCGAATAATTGGAATCGATAAAAGATTTTCTGGTATCGAGAATATATCCTCTTCAGGTTTTACAATATATCCTAACGAGAGATTTGATGGGAGTCTTTCCTTATTTGCAAATAGCTTTGCGTGTTTCGTTGACACTTCCGAAGACTCTTGCTGCTAAGATAATGATACTCAAAGGTGATGTAAATTATTAAATTATTATGACCATTCACTAGATCAGGATACGTAATATGCATAATTAATTGTAACCGATGTTTTGTAACCAAAGTAAGCTTGGGAAAGAAGTCATAAAACACTGGTATTTCAAAGTCTTACAAAATAATTTTTACTTGCAAATTAGGGAATGTATGGTTTTGGTATTTAATTTTAAAGGGCGCCAAATTATGTTCGCACCCGGTCGGCAGATAGGCTGGGCGCGGCTCTAAATGCAACTATCAAATGTTTATTTTTATGTACATGAGCCTATTTATTTTTTATATACCTGACTATAAGTTCTTCTTGATAATTTCTATCATTCTCAGTATTTTATTTCTTATTTTTGGCATAACTAGATTATATTACATTATTCCATGAAAAATTACACTGGATTTCGCTAACGGCATTTGTATAGTGTTTTTCAATGAGTGAATAACACAAGAGAACATATTGTAAAGGATAGTGAAAGTCCTTACCTTTCCCTGAATCTGGGTGTTAATGTTCCTATAAAAGCATTTGAGGATGTTTTTCCTTTCCTTTCCACGAGTAGCCATGAGGTTTTTTAAGAGCTGAATTTCTTTCGAAATTTGAGAATTCTGGATGAGTCAGGGGATGTAGGAAGTTCGAGAAACTGGTAAAGCGTCATTTATATGCAGGGATGACGGTTGAATTCGCCAAGCAAAAGCACTATATACATACACAGAACCTTCAAGCACTGGAAACAGGAGACTTTCCGCTCGTTACGAAGGAAGAATATAGCCCATAAAAACTCCCCGTATCCTTGATGAAGGGAAAAAGATGCACGGAATGGTACTACCTTTTGATGTGCTCTTTATATTGCAGGGCGTACATCAAGGACGATGGAAGAGGTAAGGATTGCTCAGGTGTAAAGAGAGATGGATGGGTAGTTTAGCTGCGAAAAACGACGAGAACAACATTAGACGCAACCTAAAGCGACGAAACTTCCACAGTCGACTAGCAAATTAAGCAGTCTCTTAACATGTAAACTGATGAAAAATTCTTTAAGAAAACATCCTCTAGATTAAGTTGTAACCACGCCACTCTAATTCCTAGTCTAACTTAGTCGGCACGCTAGCTAGGATAAAGATTAGCACACGATCCAACTATATGTTCAAGCAATGCATTAACCGACACGTACGTAAATTTGCGTGCGAAACCGCGGGGTTGAATTTATAAGCCAGGTTTTAGCGGGAGCGCAGGTGTTTGAGGGCAATGTTTTCTTTCGAGGAATGAGCGAAGCAGCCGCTCAACCTCTTGTGGGAATATAAAATAAATGGATAACTAAGCAGTCCTCGCGGAATTGGATGGATGACGGATAACCACAAATATGACGCGTTTAAGTACCGTAATGAAAAGATGAATAATTTCGCTTCCTCCCCAATGAGGCTTATTCAGCGTCAAATTAGCGAAGCTAATTGCAACTGGTTATTTTAGCGATCGTGAATATTTCACCTTTGGGAGAGCAGAAAATATTTAAATCTCTCCTAGCTCTTTTGAATGTTCTACTGCAGATTTAAGAGTTTACTAAGAGTTTTACGAATAGATCACCCCCGCTACTTTGTTAGCCCTCGTTTTAAGACGAAGTTAACGTTGATACTGCTGCCTCCTTCGTTATATTCTCGTCTACTATTCATTAAGATTTTAATTGATCAGTTCCTTATCAAATTTTATGTGCTATGGTGTCATAAAATACGTACTGTTGTGAAACTTTTTTTCTACGGTTTATAAGCTTCGGAAAATTAAGAATGAGAAGTTTATTCGCAAATAGACTCCATGCAATATTTACTAATAGTTCTGTCGACAGTACAAAAGTGAATAATGTCTCCAAATAACTCACGCGTAATATTAAGAAATACTTGTCATAACTTCCAGTTGAACAGTTCAATTGAAAATTGAATATGACTATTGAATATTTCAAAAATTTCCTTATTCAATCTTCGGGACTTATCATGCCTTTCTCATCCTTTATTTAAAGTCATTAAATATGAATGGGGTGTCAAACTAATGAAAGCGCCCTTAATTTACATTTACATTTACATTTAACTGCAAACCGCCAATGGCGCGTGGCAGGTGGTGTAAAACACCTATATCCCTAACTACCCTGGATAGCTATTAGCTTTTCTGATACTTCGCGGGAAAAATGACCAAAAATATCTATCCGTCCTGGCGACTATTTCCCTGTATCGCTTTTTCGTTTTCTTTCGAAGATTACGTGCGTTACAAGCTGAGATGAGAAAATCAACTATCTCCTCCCCGAGATCCGTAGTGACAAACTTATCGAAAAGCTTCCTGCGGTATTCAAGTCTTCTATCACTAGGCGAGTTCCATCCGAGGGATTCTATCATTGCCGAAACACTGCTGTCAAAACTGAAATCTCCCTTAACGAACCTAGCTGCCCTACGTTGAACCATCTCAAGATGGGATGTTAATCCTACTTCGTGAGGATCCCAAATCGCACAGCAATACTCTAGGAGAGGACGAATCAGGGAAAAGTACGCTATTTCTTTTACACTCGATGAGCAGCCCCTCAGAATTCTACTGGCTAAACTTTGCATCCTATTTGCTTTACCTACTATGCTTTGAATATGCTCTTTGAAGGAAAAACTACTACTGAGTGTAATACCTAGGTATTTATGATGCCTCACAAACTCCAACGGATATCCTGAAATATTATAGGGTGTGAGGGTACCCTTGCAGGAACGCGTAAAAATCATAGCTACGCACTTCTTTACGTTCAAATCATTCTGCAAACAACCAATGTCGTCCGGAGTTACGATCTCTCTGTAAATAACAGTATCATCGGCGAATAGCCTTACCTTACATCTAACATTATCCACTACATCGTTAATATAAATTAGGAACAAAATCGGACCTAATACACAACCCTGCAGAACACCGGATGTGACGCAAACCTCATCTGATAAAATTCCGTCCAACGCAACTCGCAGTTCGAAAATGTGACGTCTATTTTATTAGGATGTTTGTTTGCTTTATTATAGTACAGTTGACGCAGGATGATCCGTAAATTATCTCTCATCGATTTCTCACGCCTGTTTGACTTCTTTGTTTAGAGCTATTTGCTTGGCCCTCCGACGAATCGGCCGTTCCCTTCATATCTCCTAAGAGATGTTTATATCCTCCTCTTTGACTTTTTTATTATGTTTCTATCATTTATGACCTATGCTTTCCCTCAACCCATATATTTACTTCTTTAGTCAAAAATATTTCTTTCAACCTACTCTTTCCAATATTTTTATTTTTTTATAATTTCATTACCTCAAAAAGGTACGAACCAAGGTACAACTACATCTACACATGTACCATGCAAATCCTCTTTCGGCATGTGGTAGGGAGTATATGCACCATGAATATACAACTCTAATCGATTACTTTCGCGTATGCTCTACACAGCTATTTATGTCTCGACTTAAATAGAAGTAATTATTTTCAATGATTGTTTTCCACGAGGTTCAAGAAGATTTTCTCAAACAATATTAATTATACATCGTAGTACTCTTTGCTACATTACCCGAGAGCTTAAGGGGTTTCTTTATCTCACACAAAAAGCAGTTTTCAGGCCGTTGGCTTTTTCATCGCCATGACGGCATAGTGACAGATTAATGAGCTTTATTTTTACCATTCGACGCTTAAAAGATGTAGCTATAATTATATGAATCACATTAGATAAAAAAATTAGGAAACATCAAAATATTGTCCATTTTCGCTAAAGTGGTACTTGGTTGTAAGATGCGATAGACAAATAATATTTCGTTTGCCTCATAGTTTTACCCTTTATCATTGACTTCAAATATTACTCATGAACGTAAGATTCATACACTATCAGTAATCTTGCCGGAGGTGGAGGTATGTCCACAGCTTTTTTCGAAGCCCTTCTGGAAAAATTTCGGAGGGAAAGTGGCGTTTCTGCAGTCGTGTGATTTGCGTCCCCTTCCACCGCCTCCCTTCTTGCCCACCCTCCACCATGGCGAGTAGATATCGTCAGGGTGACGCGAAAACGTAACAAGACACTGTGAGAAATGATAACATTACGGCCAACTGCAAGAACAGGCAAAATCAATGACGCATTTGAGATATGGAGAGGGAAATTTTGGCATTCCTTCATCAGGGAATCTCTTCTCGTGCAAGCTGTTTCATCCCTTACTTCTAGCGATTAGACCTCATTATTCTTTCACGCGCTGCTATCTCGTTTCGGAGAGACGTTATTTTATGATTACAGAATAGGGAAAGACATTGGCGTGAATGGAAATCCTTTTCTGTAGTAACAAATACCTGTATGAAGAAAATCTGGATATTCGTTACTTGAAATAGCGCATTCAAATAAATTACGTAATTGCATTATTTCTTTACTTCTTCAATTCACGGTCATCGGTATACATCTTCCGGCCAAGTTACTGAAAGTAACAAATTAAAATAATTCAAAAGATCGTTTCTTTTCCTTATTTTCTTCGGAAAATAATCGCATTTTCATGTACATTTAAATGGTCTGTTGTCCTTATTACCAAGAAGTATACTTTCACCCATTCTCCAAACAATCGTCGATTTAATTAGAATTATTCAAGCAAATAAATTTATTGTAAGTATGTACGATAAATCAATCCGTTGCTGTCGATCACTGAAACATTTCCTTTCCGCAAGACTTCGGAAAGCAATGAAGCCTATTCTAAAATGTCATTATTTAATCCGATATAAAAAAATCGTTCTCAAAATATGAAATTTACTTCGATCCTTAATTCCAAGGCAAATGTTTATAAAGAGACTGATACTACTTCCAACCCACGTCTATGGTCCTGGAACAGCAGACTACCCAATGAGGTACAAATATTCTCACTAATTGGAGAATTACGGTTCCATAGAAATATTACGTTGTTGTTTTCTTAGATATTTTATTAGTGATGTGAATGCAAATATATAATGTATCCAGAACATGTCGGAATTCGTTTACTCCATAGATCTCTTTCATTGTATTATCAAAGGCTATCATATGCACTGAATGGTATGGTGAAATCTGCCGGAACTCGATGGTTGGATAGAAACACACGAATGTTATAACTATTTCAAGAAATTGATTTTCCAAATTTAAGTAGTAAAATTTCCTGAAACGTTTTTCTCTGTAATATAAGAAAAGATGTTTCACGACTTGCGGAACCAAAAATTTTAAATGAATTTCATCCCTTACTTTAGATTTAGATTTGTACCCTACAAGCCGCCTATGGCATATATAGCGATTAGACCTCATTATTCTTTCACAGGCTGTTATCTCGTTTTGGAGCGACGTTGTTTTTCGAGTACGGATTAGGGAAAGATATTGGCGTGCTGATAAATCCATTGGCTTGGAGACAAGTAAAGAAATTATACACCCGAGAATACTCGAACCCGATTCCTTAGTTCAGTGGAGGACCAAAGAGAGAAGTAGACGTATTCGCAGGTTTTCTGTTTGCTCTCAACTGTAGTGAATGATGGACCATCCAACAACTTACGTGAAGTGGCGCTACCGAGTAGCTCTTGGAAATCGCGGTAAAACTGCTGACATTGTAATGACTTATTGTAAGATTTTTTTATATGCATGTGATTGTTATTGGCCAATGATGACCTAATTATAATCATATTTGGATGAGATTAGAGGGAAATTTCATAAAAATTTATTGGATGTATGACTAAGTTTATTCATTAAGAGCCTTTTCAATTTCTGTGTAATACAGAATATAAATAAAGGTCTTTCGTTCGATATTTAAAATTAAATTTTGCCGTTTGCAGTTAAGCGATTCGTTCATAAATGATGACTGGTACTTGAAAACATGTCACAAGTGTTGCATATGCAGCGTTGAAAAGATTTCGTTCAAAACAGTTCCTTTCGCCGATCTTTATAAAATCGCTTATGTCAAAGAACGAAATCGTCTATTAAAATTAAAAGATTAGTAAGCAAGTAATAGATGGGAATACCGCAACGGCGAGAATTCATCTCATCTCTTAGGCATCCCACGAAACGGCATCTAGGATTACGCAGCTAATAAGAATCGATGTCCTTCCTTTCGAGTTCGTCATCGTCGTTGCTTTCATCAACCGAATACATCCTAAGGATTGGGTGGTTCGGGCTCCCGGGACGCCCACCACCCCATATTAACTCCAGGAAGCGCATCGATAACACAAGAATTATACCTCCATCAAAAGTAAATTACGGGCAATTCAACTCATGAAACTCATAAAATGAAACTAACTGGTTTTTTTTATGGAGGTTAGACTAACCAAGTGGCATTTTAGAATCTATAGATTCGGCCTCAACTTTGTGATAGTTCTCCATTATAAATAATAAGGAAAATAACACTTCTACCGTTACCAGAATAATTTTTATTATCATAGAATCATGGTTTCGACACTTCAGGTAATCATAAGGGGTAACCTGATACTGGTCGATTAATAATATAAATATTGTGGTAACGGTAGAAGTGTTCTTTTCCTTATTATTTATAACAAGTGGCATTTATTGAGAGCGGTATGTAGAGTACCATTTCCACAACACCTTAAATTAGCTTAGATTGATAGGATTGGAATCTAATATATCATGCGATATCTCAGGTAGCCCCTCATTTTCAGAATTCAGGTAGCCCCTAATTTTTTTCGTGATGCTGGGTCCACATCATGCTCACTTTAGGGAATAGAACCCGGTATCGCTTTTATCTGAGGTAAACACACTACCCTTTTGGTTATCCGGAGGTCTTCACAACTGTCTTACTACGAATAAGTTTTACCCAACTTGGGTGGAGTTCTGTCGGTAATGGAAGTGGATAAGCAGAAGCAGGTTTACCAAATTTCCAGCAATTAGAAACCTGAAACGGAGAAGGCAAACCGAGTATTTTCGTTAATGCCTGAAATCAACACCTCGTTCTATTCTTCCCTCATATTTTGTAATAGAGACGATGACGGAAGCTGTTAATGAACAACGAAGCCCTAGAGTGATGATGGGACCAGATGAGCAATCTTCGAGCAATCAAGAAGAGACAAGGACACGAACTTCCGATGGCCAAAATCCATGTCCCTCGGAGGTGGTTGACCTTAGTTAGATGATTAAAGGGTATCTGAGAATAAGAATATCTACAATCATAACTTTACAAATTGAATACACATATTTGGGCGTATTTAAAGAAAAATGTATCTTACATTTAACTTGTCTTGATCATAGTTGTCATTATATGAAGGTTACTGAGGCATGAGTGATATAAAGTAATGGCGGCATTCATCCTCTCCACACCTTGTTGAAAGCTATGAAAATAGTTTATCATTGTCCTTTCGCTGCACTTATGAGGACTTTCTCCCATTATAGCAGTTGACGGTTCGGGAAGGAAAAAGAGGACAAACTACCTCACTCCTCATCATGCCTAGTAAGCCTCATTCTCTCTCTAATACGTTTGGTAGATAGTGGTAGGGAGGCTAAGGATCCAAGCTGATGGCTAAAAACTTTACAGACAAACAGGGCATCTTTAACCTAGGACGTTAGAGATGATCACCTAGACACCGTTGTCAGATAAACAATGTCCGCTTGATTTCCATACTTAAAGTACTTTCATGATTTAAACTACAAGATTGATACTAACTTTGTTTAAGCAATCTTAACTGCACCGAGGTATTATTTCCTGCATCACCAGTAATGTAACTTTATTAGAGGTCTAGAAACACTCCGTAAGCCATATGTCGGCATTGCAGACTTACAGAGCGTTTTTAAACCCCTAATTCATTAACAGCCATGCTCCAAATTTCTTCTTTTTCAGTAATTTGACTGTCAATAATCAGGAAAAATGTCTAAGTAGTTAAAGCGATTTCCATTCATTTTTATAATTAAATTATCATTGATGTAATAAGATTCCGGATAACCCACCCAATTTTCCTCAGATCCTGTCTGTGAAACACTTCCAAGAAAGGATGGAAAAGAATCGCTCCACTCAATCCCTAAGCAATAGACTCGAGTAGCGCCAATTCAACTTTCATTTGAAATTGCCTGTTTATTATGCTAGCGGCCGACGACTTCCACAGGAATGACCCAGAAACGACGTCATGGCATCTCTTAGAAAGCCGATAAAGATGTTCTGAGTTATTATTACATACCAAAAAAAACCTTTGGTGTGCTATCCTAGCTCCGGGATCGATCTTCTACAAATCATTACGGAGTGAACGATTTTCGTGGTCTATTTCTGCGACTGATTACGGAATAAACCATTTTCGTGATCCATTTATGTGACTGATGTAATAGGTCGTAAAAACCAATTTAACGAATACCGTATTTATTGCCATAACGCCCACTCCGTTACCTAATCCGCTTTTCATAGTCGGAGACGGATTGGGGAGTTGAAACAATTAGCGTGGCCTGTAAAATAAAATTGAGGCTTTCAAAACAAATGTTCCGTTATGTAATATCCTGGAAACTTAAATTTTATTGCACAGCTAATGACTTGCTGTATATATCCATAAGTCATAATAAAAGTAATTTATGGAGAGCGCGGGATGGGCCCCGGATCGCCAAGTGGGTAGCGCGATCGCCTCTAGTGGGAGCAGTCCCGGGTTCGAAGCCCGGTGAAGGCCCATACTTGCGAAATGACCTGAGGTGTCGAAGTACTTTTAGCAAAGGTTCCACATGATAAGCACGTACAGCCTTTGTTAAAACGTTTTAATAATTAATAACAAAGATTCAAGTTCCGTGGTCTGTTCCGTGTTCACACGTTGCCTCTCTAAGGTATTATTTATCTCTCAATCTCTGTATTTAACCCACTTCTGTTTTACTAATTCATAATGTAACCATAATATATGCTTCGAATCGTTTGGTACAGAAGGTCATCTTCTGACTTTAATTTATCTCAGAAAAATTATCATAGTGTACTTGAAAATACTCTCATTTTAAATTTGAAAAATATATACACAAAGAACCTCTTTATTTAGGGTAGAATGATATTAATCAGACAGACTCTTCCATCTTCAATCCCTCCAATTTCATTGTAATGTTTGTCGATTTACGCTACCGAGTAGCTCTTGGAAATCGCGGTAAAACTGCTGACATTGTAATGACTTATTGTAAGATTTTTTTATATGCATGTGATTGTTATTGGCCAATGATGACCTAATTATAATCATATTTGGATGAGATTAGAGGGAAATTTCATAAAAATTTATTGGATGTATGACTAAGTTTATTCATTAAGAGCCTTTTCAATTTCTGTGTAATACAGAATATAAATAAAGGTCTTTCGTTCGATATTTAAAATTAAATTTTGCCGTTTGCAGTTAAGCGATTCGTTCATAAATGATGACTGGTACTTGAAAACATGTCACAAGTGTTGCATATGCAGCGTTGAAAAGATTTCGTTCAAAACAGTTCCTTTCGCCGATCTTTATAAAATCGCTTATGTCAAAGAACGAAATCGTCTATTAAAATTAAAAGATTAGTAAGCAAGTAATAGATGGGAATACCGCAACGGCGAGAATTCATCTCATCTCTTAGGCATCCCACGAAACGGCATCTAGGATTACGCAGCTAATAAGAATCGATGTCCTTCCTTTCGAGTTCGTCATCGTCGTTGCTTTCATCAACCGAATACATCCTAAGGATTGGGTGGTTCGGGCTCCCGGGACGCCCACCACCCCATATTAACTCCAGGAAGCGCATCGATAACACAAGAATTATACCTCCATCAAAAGTAAATTACGGGCAATTCAACTCATGAAACTCATAAAATGAAACTAACTGGTTTTTTTTATGGAGGTTAGACTAACCAAGTGGCATTTTAGAATCTATAGATTCGGCCTCAACTTTGTGATAGTTCTCCATTATAAATAATAAGGAAAATAACACTTCTACCGTTACCAGAATAATTTTTATTANGTATTGGGCGCGTGAGTTCATCCGACTCAGCAACATCGTTCACAGCCATGGCCTCGCAGAGGCACCGACCATACAGAGTGGTGGAAGGAGAACCCCTCTTTAAGGATAACATACAAGGAATTGCACGCCTTATCGTGCCAAGTCACCTTAACCCTTTCCCTTGTATGTTATCCTTAAAGGGGGTGTTCTCCTTCTATCACTTTGTATGGTCGGTGCCTCTGCGAGGCCATGGCTGTGAACGATGTTGCTGAGTCGGATGAACTCACGCGCCCAATACATACAAAGTGTCTCAAACGGCATGGAGAAATGCTCTGGTGGAATAGCTCAATAGACAGAGCAACCGACCAGCAATTGGGAGACCCAGGTTCGAGTCCCGGTTCCGTCAGACTTCTTTCATGTCCGTTTCTCCTTGGGAATTTTCCTAGGTGCTCGCCTTATCGTGCCAAGTCACCCTTTTCCTTGTAATTTCTTTTTAGTATTGGCTATGAGTTAGAACTAAGTTTTGGTGTATGTGAGTTATATGTATCAGAGTTATCGTATAACGATGGGTTAAATGGAAGAGTAGACCTAATAGTCTCAATTTCGCCCAAAATAAAGACCTTATTTATTTTATTAATTCATTATAATAGTGCTTGGTGCCTAGAAACAACCATTGTCAAAGATTATTCCCATTCCGATAGATATCCAATGCCTGGTTCTTTTATTCTTCCTTCCGTAAATGCCTTTCACTAGTCACTGAATGTGTAAACACGAGAAATTGTTTGAATCTGTCACATATCGAACATTCTTTAATGCGATGAATAACCCCGCATTTTTGAATTGCAGCTAACAAAGGGAACACCAAATAGACGTAACATGAATTCGCTCGAGGCTGTAAGACTATATTCCTAGCTCTAACGTGTCCGGCCAATTATGAAATGCCTTTGTTTTCGAATATTTACATTTGAAAATCACAGTTGAGCAACCGAGTCTTGTTATAATAAATCACGTTTATCCAAAACATGCATTATCGTGTACATAGTAAATAGGAAAATATTTTTTCTAACTTTTTGAAAAATAACTTATTATTTGGCTATTAAATTTCAGCTTCATGCAATCGAAACCTAGAATTTAATTCGTCAAATTTGAATGCGCTACCCATTCAGCTATCCGGGATCTCTTTAGACATTGTTTCTGACTCGTCTGCCATGACTATCTAACCTATAGCTTAATCAATGTAAAAGAATAAGGAAACGAATGTCTCCATAGCATGAAGTTATTAGTTATTTTTGAGCAAGGGACGTATCCTGCAGTCTCGAGCGAATCCGTGTTAAGCACATTTGGTGTTCCCCTTCTAATCATCTTACTAAATTAAAAATAATTTGGGTCTTAACAATAAATTGGGTGATGTAATATCGTGTCCTAGTCATTCAGAGAGAAAAAATCAAAATTTTCCCACCCTAGCAGAAAGGGTTTCCAGCGGGAAACCTTTTCCACATTGTTATCTTTGGCCTAACTTAGTAAAAGCCCTTAAATTAGTAGTAGTGGTAGTCCATCGGAAAGAGATGGCTTATTAGGGAGATGAAACTCGTTTTATTGAAAACTGCCTATAAATCTCTTCGAAAGAGATCAAGAAATTATTTAATAATGACTACTTAGTTGGGCAAATTTTAGTCTTAAGAAACCATTTTCCAGCAATGGACCCAAACAACCATACTGTAACTGGGACTATATAGAAACAAGGACCCCAGTATTTCTGAGAACAACCCTTTACGCCACCGACGCCGTCAATTTAGCGTCAAAAAATTCCTCTTGAGACAAACGATAAGCGAAACGACAGCGCAAGACAATTTTCTTAATACGACTACATACTATTATAACTTGGAGATGCAGAAATTGTTAAAAGCCTTTGCGATTATTTTCCACATTGTGCAAATCCGATGGTAGTAGTTTTGGAGTCTTTGACTACTTAACATACATTTATTTACATTGGAAGTGCTCCATTCTAACCACTCTATAAACACTATCTAAATTTCAAAGATATAGCAGATCTTAACAGTCAAAATCTAACCAAAAGGAACGCCATAAAAACATTCATACTTACGCAATGGCTAACAGGAGCAATTGCCACCTAACCTGAAATTTGATCTCATTCTATAGGGTAGCTGCGGGATTTCATTGTAAGGTTTTGAAACATTCACTCCAAAAAAAAGAACGCCAAAATATTGACGTCTGTCTGCCATTGCACAGAACTTAGACGGAAGAATGCATTGTGAAGTATGCCTTATTTATTGGGAACGGATTTTGATTCAAATGAAAATATGCAGATGGAGAGAGTGGCTTATATACTAGTAAGAGCTTTCTTACTCAGTGAAGTGGTTGAAATATTTCGCAGAATAAAGAGGGATGCCTCAAAGAGAAAATGAATCATATCTTAGTTAAGAAATGGATAGATAAGGATAAGTTCGGTAATCGATTAATAAAGGAGATGAACTTTACTAGGATTAGGAGGTAAAGACATGCTATTGCACTTTCGTTAAGAAATCTTGTGTGCTCAACCTGCATAATCTACGGTGATATTCTCAACAGTCATTCTAAAGTAATGGGTAACCAGCAAGGGGTTTTGTTAAGCACACACTATTTAAATATAACAGGATGCAATAGTAATGAGGCATAAAATTTGACTACGTCCATTTTCATTTTGTTTTTGATTGTTTTTATTGTACTTAATAAGAACAAGTTCCACCAGATATTGCCAGAACTAATTAGTAATGAGGTGATTCCGCAGTTGCGCCGATTTCGACATATTTATTTTTCCGTTATATTACATTTTTTTTCGTTATATTTTGTCCTTAAGTCCATGATTATCTGAGAATATTGCTTCGGTAAATGAAACCATCATGACGTACATTTTAATCTCCATTGTGTCATAATCAGCGACAAATTAGAACTAAAGAGAGGTTTCTTCACTAAGAGCAACAACAATACACGAGACTTTCATCAAGATTTGGGAAATACAACGGGCATGTAAGCTCAGTTAAAACAATCGAACGTTTACTAATCTGAATTGCCTTTTGTCCACTCACTCTTTCGTTTCCTTGTTTGACATTCAAATACTGATGCAAGCGCTTCTTGGGAGCGCCATTTGGAAGGATAACTCAATATTACGCCATTGCTTCGCTCGCGCTGGTCCGTACATTTTGATGAAATCCGTCTGCCTTCGCGAGTAATTGTGAGGGTGGAGTTCCCTCTAAAAAGCATGGGGAAGATTCGCATCCATCGGATGTCTTCTCTTCCTCATAAAGTGATGGATATTTCAGACTGCACGGTATTCCGACAATGCTAAAATAATCGGTCCCTCAGGAACGGCGTAGTTAAAGCTGAGCATTCCAAATAGCAGAGATTCTATTGCGGCGAAAAGACATTTTCTGGTCGAATTCTGAAAGGGCGCCTCACCGGCATTCATACCCTTCCTCTTTTTACAACCATTTATTCAAGGGTCTGTTTACGAAAGACATTTACAAACACCAAGGCATAGATGACCGAAATATTTTATACCTTTTGGGTCAACATCGCGGAAAAATATTTATATTTCTTTGCTTTGCATATATTCCCTATACTAAGACACGCCGATATTTGAAAAGAAATGAAGTTCAGAAAAACCATGGAAGAAATATCATCGGAATTAACTCCGCGGATGCCAAGCTCATTAAAATGGTTTAAATTAAGCTGTGTGCAGTTATTCATGTAATACTAATCTGAAGGTTTTACTCAAAGCTTCCCGATCATGAGTACATTTTTTGTGCCTCAAACCATACATTTAAGAATATCACCAACTTTGAACGATGAATTATATTTTATTCAAAATTATTTTCTTTCTCGATTTAAAGAAAAGAATTTAGCAGTTTAAACTTGGATACTATGTATATATTTTCGTATTGAAAAGCCCTTTAACTGGAATTGAATCCGAATGGATATTGTTATACTCTTTTAGAGTATTTCCTATCTTTCTTTATTATGGCTACTCTCGTGAAGACATTCTGTGATGCGGCGGAAATTTTACATTCAAAATGTATTGACCATTGTGAAACAAACCTCTAAAACTGGTTACTTACATTATACCACATTGTTCCAATGAAATTATCCTTTAACACTTTTAATTTATTTATTATCATTAATTTTCATTGATACATTTTCCTCGCTAAGCTTTCTTGTTTTTAAAATAAATTATCTATCTAGTTTACAAGATTTTTTAGTACTTCCATTTGCGTTGGATTTATATATTTTGTATTTCTTCTATTCACTTGTATTTTTGTATTTACTGTTTATAAGTATTTATGAACAAATATGGTATTTGAGCGCGTACCCATTTATGTTTATTTATTATTAGATTTATTGTCTTTGCGTAACATTTTATTTTACTTGAAACTTCTTTCATTAAGTTCCTGTGCAATCTTTGTAACTAGATTCTGGCCATAATGAATAAACAAATAAGGATGACGTTAAAAAGAACATCTTACCATTCTTTTCGTCTCTCGCTAGAATATATCGCACGACCATACGATTAGGATTTGCGTTAGTATTTCATCCGTTTATAAGCTTTCTAATGTATCTTCAATATCCATTTACACTACCACTACATAATTAGTGTAAAATATCTACAATATATACATAAATAAGAGGCTTTGATGAAAATTATTGGCCTCTGCTTCTTGGTTTTCCCCGATCTTGTTGCAAAATATTACGATATTCCTATCGATACATGGCGACAACGAATTTCGAGCTCATTTTAAGTAACGAATGTAAAGTTTCGCTGCAAGTCTAAAATTTTGCTTGAATTCATGAGAATATTCAACAGACGCCCATAAAAGGAGTCTTAATTCCTCGTACTTCATTCGGCACTCTAACGCTGTAAGTAGATACTGAGAAAGCAAGTCTATTTAAAAATTAATCTTGAATGTATCGTACAGTGTACAGCTGCCAAAATCATAGGTAAATATCGCTTCGTAGATATGGAATTCCTCTGTACCTTTGACGTGGTTGCCCGAGAACAAGTAGAAATACTAAGGTCACGACTCGAGTATCAGGTGAAATAAAACGTGACTCACGTGTCATTACTGTGAGAGGTTTTAAATACGAATCATTTCGCGGCGTAGTGGTTGTCATTTTTCTAAGTGACAGGAACTACAATCATGGAATTCCTGATATTCTGCTCTCTTTCCGAGTAAAATGAGTATACACGACACAAAGACTACATTAAATCACTGCGCAGCAGAATTTTCAGATTCAATTATAGATTGCAGTATTAAAGTTTCTGATTACTTTAATGTTTCGAAATACTGAATAAAACTTACTCTAGATTTGATTACGATGAAGTATTTAAAATAACTGCGTCTAAGATGAGAACTTAGGCGATAATTTTTCGTTACGCAAGTTAAACTTAATTAGCTTAGACAGTATTTCAAAAAGAGGATAAGTTAACAGGAAAAGTTAAAATAGGATGGATATATATTCGTAATTCAGTGAAGATGACAGAAGATACAATTAATCAACTGTGCATTTTATTCTTAAAGATAACCATTCGTCCGTAAGCAACCTTCTCGAAAAATAAACGGAGTTGTTCGTAATTCTTGGTCTAATTACGAACATTTCAATAAAATCTCAAGCATATACTAATTCTCTAGCATATATGTTTAACGAAAGAAAGCTTAAACTGATAGCTTATAATGAAATAGCAGAAACGGCTTCAAAATAATAACTTCATGCTTCTGTACTCCGGTCGTGTAAAATTTTATTAAACCATCTATTAGTCTATTATCCGTTACAAGATACACTGATTATAAAAAGGCGTTAGTGAAAGTTAGTTCACCAAGCAAGAGAACTTGACGCCAGACATAGATCTTCATTTGTCCTTTGAGTCTCCTAAATTGGGGTAGCAATCGCTTATGTGTAAGTTCACTTATTTGAAGTGTTGCTTAAGTTCTTTTACCTTCTTCGAAGGCCTAGGTTTACCTCCTAACTCGTAGTTAAACTTCCAATATTATGACAACTGATTCCCACCCTCAAGTATTTGTTCGTCGAATTGAAATTACATTCTGTTTAATCCTTTTCTTTGAGAGAGATATTTAAAAGGAACTGGTCTTTCAGTATACTCTCTCGTTCCTTTCTTAGAACCCATTCAAATCCTTTTGCGATAACCGTGTGATTTATTATTTACAAATCTACACCTACAGAAATACTGCTCATCTACTCAGTTTAAGACAAATTTGCGCGTTTTACAACAGACAATTGTTCCGGTTACTATATAGAAACTTACATCATGCTAATTGCAAAAGGGATCATTATCTTTTCATCTCACCAATAATAATTTCTCCTTGAATCCTTACTGAACACAGTAAAAGAACTTTTAAATATAAAAATTTACTATGAAAATGAATTATGTGATTTGCTATTTCGATTATAATTTTCTATGTTTGAATAACTGTTTAATGGGAAGGAAACTTTAAGATCTTGTAATATATTGGATTAATAACAGCATACTACAGTGATAATATGTTATTTATGGGAATACTACTGTGGATTTATGTTTTAATGTGTAGGTATGTGCATATGGTAAACGTCGAATGTTTATTTCATGACAACCAGTGGTAAAGGTTGGGGAATTTATCAAAACCATGAAATATTACACACCTTACTAGTATTACTACTACATCACTGTGATGTTAGACTAGGACACTTGGACCTAGGACTATGTATTGACATGCATAAATTAGTGTGGGAATTGAAGATGTAACGAATTAGATAAGTGAACGTATACAAATTGGATTTATGACGACATCACAGTGTGTTTTGTATGCAAGATATTGGGTGTTTCCCTCTGATATATGTAACTTGATAAGACCTTGCCTCTTGCCTTGTGATCCACGCGCAAGGATATCAAATAATAACAATTGTAAAATCTGTTAATACTTTAATGTAATTGGAAATTACGCATGTGTAAAGGATCAAATCTAATCGCTCCTTCCGCTGATAAAATTCCAGAATGAGAAATTCATTCCTCAGGTGAAATATATTTGAGAGGAAATAGACGAATAATTCATTACTGAATCGATATTCTGAGGATGTTAAACCAACACTCTGCAGAGGATGACAAGAAATTGTACACATTGAATAAGAGTCCGCGTGACCGCGGTCTGTTCTTGCATTATTCTTTTGATTTTGACGAAGACATGAGGTCCCATTATCTGCTATGAATCCGCAATGCGCAGTGACGAGAGTGCTCGTGTTTTTGCCACGTTGCCATTGGACGATATTTCCCGAAATGTCATTCACCACAATGCGACGATTTTTTCCCGAATTCCGTTTCGAGTGAAATTCCAGCTTTAGATATGCGAAGTTTAATTATTCATCCTTCGACATATAGATGGATAATTCACTCTGCTACCCACTCCCTCCCTTCGATCGATAAATTTCGCAACAATCGAATCCACAGAAATGTAAGACAAATGCCACTTGTCCGAACCCCTGATTTATCAGCTTATGAAATATTTATTTCAAGCTTTTTACGATCACGTTACACCGTAGAGATTCATCATTGCCATTATCTCTTCGTTAAGTTAGAATTATATTACTAGCTAAAAGAAGTAAAAAACAGGTCTGTTTTAAGAACTTTAAATTTGTACCTGAAACAGGGATTTTAGCTTTCTCGAAGCATTCCGTTTACCGAATAGAATAGATGCGGTATGGTATTTTAGGAGTTAGAATACGTTCCCGTAAGATGACCTTAGTTCGAGTCCCAGTCTCATCGCTATTTTTCAAATGTGTTTATCGTTAAGTTTTAAGTCGCACGCCACCACGTATAATGTTAAATACCATTCCCCCAACCTTTTGGGGGAATGGTTTTGGGTCTTTTCCCTTATGTTTTAACAGTTTAAACAGTTTTGGTGCATGCACCCCCTGCCATACGCCGAAGGGTCCGTACATAGACGTAGATAACAGTTACAGCTATCCTTTTAGGTCTCTCTTTATGTTAAAATGTCTTTCAATCGAAATTTTTTGGTCTATTTAAAATCACACGACTTTCTAGTATTGAATGATATTTTTATTGAAGACACAATTTTAACCACTCCTAATATGGCAATAAGGCCATACCTCTGTGGTAATACCATAGAGGGTGGGGGTTTAGAGAGGTTTTATTTTAAACCAGCAAATGTAGCAAAATGCCTTCATCATTAAACGCATCTTAACCCCGCTATTGCTACCACCACGTAAGTTATTATTTCCGGAAATTGCAGTAGTAATCATTTTTGATTTCTTCGGAAAAAGCAACGCAATTTTTATTGTAAGTTCAAGATTCTGATTTATTTATTGGATTAGATTTCTATGCAATTTATATGATTCTGATATATCCTTTATATTGTTTTTATATTAAAATGACCAATATTTACTGTAAGTTGAAGATTCTGATTTATTTATTGGATTTGATTTCCATGCTATGTATATGATTTTGTTTTTCTCTTTCGTATATTTTTTGATAAATATTTTTCATGCACTGTGATATTGGTAAATGGACACAGCCCGTAATAAATAAATAAAACCAAATCGACGTTTCAGATTATGGAATAAGGTCCAAAAATATCACCAAACTATGCAAATATACTCAATCTGCGAAATTATTTAAGAATTAAGCTTACGAGTACAATCTTTATTTCACAATACATGTAATACAGAATAAATCTAGTTTCTTTCTTTTTATCTTTACTTTCTCTATGGTGTTCCAACAAGCTAGAACACACTATATTTCAAAATACTATTATTTTTTCACCATGTATCCATCCATGCATTCATTTTGATTTCCTACCGTGAAAGTTTCTGCTTTCAGAACCCGCTTCCACAACTTTATCTCCGAGATTCCAATTAAAATGAATGAAGTGCTACGGCAGTTCCTCTTGAAACAAATCGAGAGTTTGCCTTTCACCGATTCCGGCGGATTATTCTTTTATTTTTACGGGTGCAGTAGAAAAAGAGACCGCTGAAACGCTCTCCAATTCGTTAGAATACGTCTTTCTATGTGAATAAACGATTCGAGATTATGCTTGGCTCTAAATATTTATTAATTTTAAAACCTTTAACTGCTGCAAACTCATTTTTATGGCTTGTTTCAACGCCCACGCTGAATATCGTTCGTTCATTTGGAGAGAAGTGAACCTGATCACTCACTTCCGTCCTCTAACTCAATGACCGCGCGAGCAGTATCAATGGAAGTGAAGAATATATTTTCGTTTTGTATGCAAACTAATTTATGTGCACATGTGTAAATCTTACGCGTGAATAAAATAAAGCGGTGAGTTAAAACCCACTCACTACATTTTTCGTCATATTACGCTCATCTCACGATTATTTTCCCATATTCTTTTAAAACAGAGAGCATTCAAATTCAATTTCACATTCGGTCCTGAGTTTGCATTCCCATTTCATTTCATACCCCATATTCAGTTCCAATATAACTGCAAAGAGGCTCTAGAAGCAATTCCATCCGCACGAAAATCAACTTAAAGGAAATTTCCGCTTAAATTATGAGAACCGTGATATTCAATCGAGAAAAGAGTAGGCTTATGAAGTAAGTGGTATTCAGGAAAAGCCTTCTTTGGAAACAAACATTCCTGTGAAAGTCGCTAAAAAATTAAACTAACAACCGCATCGAAAGATTACTCTATCGTCTCTATTTTCATTTAAATTTGCTCTCTCTGAGAGTGCGTAAGGGTGAAATTGTCGACAGTTGATAGATGTCGTCTACTTGAAAAAAAGAAAGAGGAAGGATTTCATTCCATTCATAACCTGTTTATAAGAATGCCCTTTGCAACGCTAGTGATGTTGTCTGATGTTGAATTCATTTGCCACAAAGACGTACTTCTGTCGTAGATATTTAGCGAGCTTCAAACGCCTCCTCTTCTTATCTGAACTCAAAAGATAACTTAATCGATGGCTGAATAAATTAACTATCCACTTTAAACTGGATATTAAGAACACTCTAATTTTCTAATGATTACATTGAAGATTAGAAATTAAAGAATAGAAATTTAGCAATCAAAGGAAAATTTCCCGTACATAGAAGTCCAAAAATATAGTTTTTTGTTGAAATTAAAAGAAAACTCAGTCCAACGACAGCATTTTGCTGTCGTTATTAGTACGTAAAAGTAGACATTACCTAGTGTCCCATGAACTTCTCTAAAAATCGTAATATCCCTTAAGCATAACCTATAACCAATGTCAACTGTTACTCATAGTAACGAGAACGAAGCCTTCTCAACAAATATTCGATCGAAGAAATCAAAATTAAATTCATGATACAAGGAATAAGATTTTTATCGGAGAATAAAAGAAACTGTACCTTTTCACAGGGATTTTAATTTTGCTACCAGTTCGGTCAGCATACTTACATCTTCAGGTTTAAATTAAAACCCCTGTGGAAAAGTACAAAGTTTCCTTTATTCTGCAATGTCTTTCCACGAAGTCACGCCTTCCGATATCGATATAAAGATTTTTATCTGTTATACAGTCATCATTCTCTCACCTTTCCCTAAATAAACTTCCACCTGGCCTATTTCCTACCTGTAGTTATTAAATACGTAAAAATTAAAACAAATAAGTAAAATACTATGCATAAACAGTGAAATCTAGAAAACAAGCGGAAAATATATTTTATATGATTACTTTCCACCACGATTAATGAAAATCATACAAATTGCACTCCAATCACTATTTAGAAGCAGATTAAAAAAGGAAATATCAATAGATTAAACAAAATTTGCAGCTGTAATCATCGCCCACCCGATAATAAAAGCTAATTTATCACTTTTTATTCGAGTGTATTCCAGTAAATGTATTTCGGTAAACACATGAACCGGAGCTTTAAATTCCTTCCATTCAACTCAGTTAGACAATGCGAAAATCTCACTTTAAAAATCGTTGTATCACTTTTCTCAAGTATGTGCGTAGTCAACTAATTAGCCACGATAATGCAGAGCCTTATCCGATTTAATGTGAAAATGTTACTATCATAAATTTAAAAGAAAAATAGAAAGCTCGTTGGGTGAATATATATAGGCTACTCATTCTCTTGGGTGACCTCAAGAATTATCACATTTTACTTTGGAAACATGCGATACATTATTGGAATGATTCTGAAACCAGATATCGTTAAGAGCAAATTAACATTCCCGATTTATGAGTATGTTCCAATAAAGGATAGCTTTCAGTTCAAAACAAAACAATGGGTTTAAGTGTAGGTAGAATATTTCTCCCAATAAATAGAAAAATCTAAATAAAAATAATCAAAGCAAAAGTTTCAAAAACTGTGCATACACGGGAGCTCTTTTGACCGAAACCGCAGAGAAAATCTACTAACCTTATTTTTTATGCTCAAGCAGTCCAGTATTCATGCAACGTTAAAAGTTATTAGCATTTTGAGGGAAATTCGCATGTAAATCCCTACCTTATGCTGAGTATAGACTGCAATCTTTGATCCCTTGTGGTGGTTGCCATCCTTGAAGTCTAACTATTCCCGAACAGCGCGTTATTGCATTCCATCGGCGATCCATCTTCCATCCAACAACTTCAACCAGAGGTCCACGTATTCCTCGTCTGCCGAAAAGAGAAAACACCATGATTAATAACACAAACTAGTTTACCTCGCATACCAAGTTAGAGGCAGTATGACTGGAACGCAAGCTGATAGCAGTTGTTTGATAGGCTCCAGTGCAAAATATAGTTTAAGAGGGAGTATACGGGAATAATTTTCGTCGGTGTAAAAAATATAGAATTTCTCAAACATTTTCAATATTTAAGAAATTAAGTAGTCCTATCGTACAAATGTTGTTTATTGAAATCTACCTCTAGCAGTATTTTCTGGAAATCGGTAATCCGCAATTCCCCATTTTGTCTCGAAACGTGAGTTCCATCAGCCGACGTACAGCTTACGGAGTGTTTCGAAATCAAGATACGTGCTCACAAGTGCACCAAAACTCCTCTTCCAAGGCTGAAAAAAGCTGCCGTTACGGCTCTTTATTAAGTAAACGCATCCTTAGGTGACACAATTTATTAAGTCAAACTTAATCTTCTGAAAATCATAATTTGTAGCAGTACCATTCGTATCAGTGGGAGAACGTTGCTGACGTTCGAGTTCGTTGAAATTTTTCGATGAACAGTAAGAAAGAAGCCATGAATCTCGGACAGTAACGATTTCAGGACAAGAGTGAAAAGAAATACGTTCTGTGGAAACTTCCCGACTTTCTGTTGATCCAAGTCCAGAACCAATCGAAAATTCCGCGATATTTATCATGCTGACAAATAAATTATGAGCTCGACATCGATAATTAATCAATCCGCATCAATAAAAGCCTTTTGTTTAGGTATCTGCAATTGTTCTACTTTAAGAAACGTAAAGAGAATGAAAAATATTCTTCCATGAATATCACATGCATTTCGCAGGAAAGGAAACCTTCGTTTTACCTACAGAAAAGTACTAATAAGTGAGATATACGAGTATATTAGCAAAACAAAGAATTCCATGATGTTTCATATTTGACGTGAATTAAAATTGTCGACCGATTTCTAATTTGGTAACACAAGATTTCAAAGTGGCCAGCTGTTCCATTAAATTACCTCTGTCGGCATTGCACAAATGTTTAATGCAAACCCAAATGAAAAACCGTGTACTTAGCCAACCCTTCATGAAGGAGATCTTTAAGATGTTTTGGGATTGTAAACCGGATCCAATCGTACCCATATATCTGCACTCACAACACAATATTGTGACGTAAAATGAGTTAAGTTAGTCTTGACACTATGGATGTTTAAATAACTTTTACTCGCAAATTAGCTTGGAGTCAAATCGTTGCGTTTCTACTCGATTTCTTGTGATGGAAGCCCTCCGAATGGAACTAGTACGAGTTGGGATTATATGGGAAAGGGCTATTTGGAAGATGCGTTCGAACTGACCCTCAGATTGGGTCTTAATACTAGAGGTATTCCGGAGAGTTGAGTGGGTGCCGATCTCGCGTTACATTTCTGGATGCAGACCGAAAGTGCGGAGTGACCTTAACTTTCAATGCACGTACATAAAATTTACTAGATGCATCCCATGCGCCAAATTTGAATGGTACCAATGGAATGATGATGAATGTGCTGCTCCTCCATTTGAATAGCTAAGGGAATAGGGGAAAGATGACGTAATTTTCCATTTAAGTAACAGCTGTTACTAAACGATCCACCAAACTGAGAGAAATTGCGACGACCTTCTTATGATGACGGTCTTTCCTCTCCCAGAATTTAGATCTATGTTATTACGTGCCCCTCTGACATTGATGCTATGAGGAGACTGAGCTGAACATAAGAACTTCAGTACATTATAAGTATAATTATATGCAGTACATTAGTTTGGAGTTAAGAAATTTGAGTAATGACATTTTTTCATCCTTGTCTTGTTTTTGTCTTTAGAAGTACGTTACTATTTGGGATTATATCAGTCAAGGATTCGTGGAAATGAAGCTCATGGTCAAGGGCATAAGATAACGATATTGAAAGTTAATGGGCTCTATGAAGACCAATCTATTAATGCAAAAGCGAATAGGAACCTCAGAGAACTAATTATTTTGGTTATATCAACTCAAGGTAAGACCCGATAAAAAATAGTTGAATAAATTCTATCATATTCGGCCGAACTTCGTGGAAGGACATTTTGAAGAGTAGAAGTTTTACAGTGTTTTTTTCTACTCTTCAATAGTTGAATATTTAATCAGAAAATAACAAACACACTACAAACAACAATACGTTACGTTTCACTGCGAGGTGAAACTTGTTGGAGGCATATTTTTTATCCGAAACTCTGTATCGTAAAAAGTATTAACGAATCTAGTAAGCCACCCCATGTGGTAAGACAACACTAGAGAAAATTATGTCCTAAATTTTATAGATTAAAAGAAATAACGAATTACACGAAAACTACTCTCCCTAAAATAGAAAACCTTTTTCCCAAATAGTCTAACACACATCCTGCGTGCGATTGTTTTCTTGATTTTCTAAAGCTTTTGAACAAATTAATTATAATTTAGAGCCCCCGCTTAATGGTAGAGCAGATATGAGGTAATTTTAGTAAGAAACACAATGTAAAGTAAATGAAAATGATCACATATGATTTTTACCATTAATTCAATCATGTACAAGTAATAATCAATTTCATTCATGTGCTATCTATGACTACTCAATTATGTTTTAACATCCAGACGAGCTCCTGAAAGAAAATGGTCCCTTATGATTAAAAATTTATCACCTTTTAATTGATAAATTATTTCAGATTGAAAGTTCTTGAGCAGATTTATAATTAACTATTCTTTAACATTAATTATTCAAGATTTAAATTATTCAAGAGTATAATACATATTCAATGGGGTGAGTATTAACTTTTTACCTCTCCAAATCTTCGCACATAAGATTGTTTCAATGATATCCTGACACACAGTATAACCGTTTTTTATTACATTCGTATTTAATAGAAAATATTCAATGAATCGCTTTCCTTTAACTACTGCTCTTTTGAAGGATATATTTTTCTTTTTTAACAACCATAGGTGCCAAAATATTCATCGGAATAATATTTGAATGCAAAAGAACGTCTTCCTTCACTTTTTATCGCCAAGGACATTCAATCTCCTCCTACAGAAACCCGTCGATGATAGCTTTGAATCCGGATGCATGGCAAACTCGGGTGGGAAAATTGAAGATATTTGAGGCTACAGAAATTGCCTTTTGAGGGAAGGAAAGATCGCGTCATGTATGCATCAAAATTTCAGCAATTGAAAATTGAAAGCAAGAATATCTGAAGCAACAGGTTACTGCAAAGAAATGGTCCTTATTGATGTTTTTTTTTCTTGAATTTATGAAAAGAGTGCATGTACTGAGAGGGAGCGTTTTCCAGCTCGAAGAATGAATTGTGTCGCTTTTTCCACCAAAAAATAGCCCTAAAAATGCAAATAGGATTCTCCAACGTACCCTAAATTTATTTAACGATTTTATTTAATCCGATAATTTGGGAATTGCATTTGTGCCTTTAGAAAGATCAATGATACCGATATGGCAATGCATTTCACTATTTGGTGATAATGAGTTTTCGCCTCAAGGGATGGTTCTTTATCATATAAAACAATCTTCATTGCTAATGGACTGGGCCGATCTTTCAGTTATGATGGCCATAAGCAAAGGTTTTGTATGAGATTCTGATTAAGCATTTACCTGTGAGATTGCGTAATTTTTACGTTTATAATCATTCTGTTTATAATATTGGTGGAATCGAATGCATTCGAAATTTATCGAAAAAATATATGCTAAAGAGACATTTCTATAAAGTAAAAAAAAGTATTATTCATTTTAAATGCACAACTTTCTCCCTTTTTTGGTATGATTTCACTATTGTCGAAAGGTTGAGAATTTCACTATCAAACAATTTATACGTTAAAAGTACGGCCGAATTAATAGTTTTATTTTACGCGAAGTTATTTCAAGGGCGTTGATGTCATTGGATTATGACTAAGAGGGGCTCCCGGATAGCCAAGCGGGCAACGCGTTCGAGATCAGTGAAAGCGGTCCCGGGGTTGACTCCCGGTGGGGGCTTCCGTGCGCATTGACCTCAGCTGTCGAACTTTTAACAATACTACTATTACTACTATTTATGACTAAGTTTTGCCAACGCTACCACTATAAGCCAACGTTCACTATCCATCCTCTGCAGAAGAAGCAAAAAAAAATTGTTTCGTTCTATTTAAGTATAATGAAAGCCTTCGAACCACTGTCGTTTTAACCATCCAAAATAGCTCGTCATTCCAAGATGATTTTATCGCCTTGTATTGCCAAATTACGAAACTTAAACCAAATAAGGCAACACAAATACTTATTCTCCTTTAACCAAAACAACTAATATGATGGCATATAAAACGGCCTTCTTGAAGATGCATGGAAGTGAATTTTATCGATAACAACAGAATCTTATAATTTCTCTCATTTTCTGGAGAAAATCACAAACAATAATCCCAAACTATAGAAACCAAATCTCAAAGTTCACTATATTTCTCAAAACCTTGAATTTTTCACGTAGAAGCAAAGCTTTCGATGAACAGTAAAGTTAGACTGACAATCAGAAATTACTTCCTTTTTTTAAATAACTGGAGTTGTATTCCTTTTCTTTTTTTTATTCTAAGAATGAGTTTCTGAGAAACTCGAACGAAACCGTTTTGTTACATAGTCTCACTCTTCTGGAAATTATTAAAATTGCCATTCATGAGTGGATAAAAGAAAGGTCCAAGAAGTCTCTAAAGCAACCCGAGATCCCCTCTATCACGGTAACTACTGACAGTAGAGGAAAGACGGTAAGATCAAGAAAAGGAATTCCAGGAACTCTGTAAAAATACAAGGAAGTAAACTGTAATATCATTCATATGATCAATGCTATATTTAGGTGGCTATTGTTCGAACCAAGCTCTAGCATTAGACTGCTACTGGTGTCACTCTTGGGATCCGTCCTTAGACAGCTGTCTAGGGCATGCCTATCAATGTAGCCGTTGGTCTACTTGATTATAGAGAACAACAAGATTAAATCATTAGGTCATCGACATAAAATATAAGATAATCGTATATAAAAATTAATCAATTAAATGCTCTGAATTAAAACGGCATATATCTTCCCAAATCATGTTCATTCCTATCTATCAAACACTAGCAAATCCATTTTGGAGTTTTTCAGTCACTTAATTAACCACTTGTTTTAGTCATGTAATTAAATTAATTAGAAATTACTTAACAAACCATTTAAAATATCTCGGTTTTTTTCTTGATTCTTTGTGAATGATCTTATCCAATATGTTCTTTTATTCAGAAGTATTACTTCTGAATAAAAGAACATATTGGATAAGAAGTATTACTTCTGAATAAAAGAACACCATCCTGAAGTTGTGTTTCCAATCTTGGCGAGAACAGTATATCGAACTTGCTATTTAGGTAAGTAATCAGATACGCCAATGTATTTTGTGAGCTAACTAATATCCAGAAATGGTTTAAAAAAAGGAATCTAGCGGCGGCTTTGGGAAAACTTTGCCGAGCGGGATGACATTCATGATTAATGATCCTCGGAGATCGGTTATTCGCGGAAGTTGGACCCTTTTCATTGGTTGAGAGGCGAGCCGACTAGTCTCATGAGTCGAGGGCGCAACATTAATTTTTCAATTAACGATGGCAGAAATGACTCCAAAGTTTACGCAAACTATCGGCCTTGAAGCCGAAAAAACTCATTCTTCATTCGTTCTCGCTATTTCGTTCGAATTTCTAACGAACGTTTCATGCGACTTTTGAGGTCTTCTTAAATGCTTATTAATTCATGATTGCCGGCTATTATTCTATGTGAATGAGTGAATGGAGTGATGGGCATTCCTGATCCTTACAAAGATATCTCCCATGGTGTGACTAAATTGGATGGTGAGGCTATGATCTTCCGAAAGGACATAGTGAATGAAGAAGATAGCTAAATTTTTCGACCCCGGAAACAGGAAAATGATCGTATAACTCTATTTTTCTATTGAAAAGTACAGGAAATAGGTCATACAAGAAAGTAACCTGTCTGTACTGTCTTCAGCCGGAAGGCTGGTTTGAAAATAAGGGAAATTGAAAAAATTATTATTTGAGCGGTGGAATATATTTACCGATTCGAAACTGCGAGAATTTTTATAAAATAATTTATAAAATTTCGCCGTGTTCACCAACCCGTTCCCTCGACGATCATATCGAAGCCGAGTTCATACGTTTTATCATTAGAATACATTAAGGATACAGTGTAATTGAATTTTTAAAATCTGTCTTCGTCACCAAGAATAGTCTTTTAAAGTTGTCACTTACGAATTACAGTTTCCTCTGGATAAGCGGGACTTGGATACGAGAGAAAACTTTGTAAGTTGTCTTTTGTATTGTTGTAAACCTGATCCCATTCAAACAAACGAAAAGCTGCGTGTGATCTGTCAAATCATATATTGCGTTGCATTTTCTAGAAGGCACTCGCTTGGAGAGGTATAAAGCCAGGCGATCTCACTTCGCATATAAAAAAACGACTCTCTCTTATAGATGTTTCTACTTTCTTAGTTCTCTCATAGTTTTCCTGTTTTTCCAGCTTTGACTGCATTAGGCAATATTGCATTAAATTCTAATACTTTGATCCTTACCCAAATATAGATATAAGTTCTAACAAAGAACCGATCAGAAGTTTTATACGAAAGTTACACGTGTAATTTATGAAACTTTTCACTCACTTTAATCTTAAGCCGTTAGCACTTATGAACTGTAAATTTCATCAAATCTTTTCAAGGTTACAGAATCCAGATGCAAATTTTTCGCCGTCTCGATATGCTTTTTCCGTGTTTTAAAAGTAGGCTAATGGTTACAAAACGAAAATACCAAGGAATACCAAAAATAACGATTCGCGAAAGATATCCATTAAATTTGCACGACAACAAATCGTAGTTTGAGAAATCTGTTACGCCCTCATATATAAGTCGAAACCTTCTAATAGAATCCAAGATAAGAAACCAATAAATATGAAGCCTTTTATATGGAAATAATATTTTTATGTGATATGTTCCACTGGTATAATTTAAAATTTGATACTAGGATAAATAACGAAACTCTATATCAAAATAGAATCCAAATCCTCTGTCAACGTATTTAATATTTCATCATCAGCTATCAAATTATATATCAAATATATATATCATCAAAAATTTGTGATAATTTAATATTACTACGACTCAGAGGTTAAAAATTGATTGTTATCATTTATAAACTATTGATTTCAATAACGATTACGCTGTCTATGAAGTTATGTAAGTAATTTGATTCTTGAAATAATTAAAATAATAGGGTTAGCTTTGGGAATCGGTGCCCTATAGACCGATTTTGTATTACGTGTCCCTGGCGAATTTATTGGAAACTTAGTACGTAACGCATTGGAAAGACTTTTACTCCAACTTAGTGGTAATACTATATTCTTCCCGTGCTATTTTTTTGTCTGTGAAGATGGAGAGTTAAATTTAGCTTATGAAATATTTAAATCAAGAAGCCCAAAGAGCAGCAAAGTAATACTTGATCACCGCAACGATTCCCACCCGGCCTAATGAGCTTTCCGAAGGTTATCCAGATATCTCACTGATTTCTGTGGAAGTTTGGGTATTCATCCTAACCCCCACCGAGACACGAACCCATGTTTTCTTTCGCCGAAGGCGAACGCTTTGCCTACATCCGGAGCCTAATTTGATACCATACATTGTAGCATTTTAAACTACTTAAGAGCGGATTTTCAAATAGTAATCAACGTTTTTCAGCTAGTTATTCATATTATTCTGATTACCACTTGCAAATATTTCATACGTAAAGCCTTAATTTCGATACTGATAAAATATTTTCCCGATTTAAGCATTATATATAATAATAATAAATGCCTTTATTTGGGCGAGATTGAGACTAAAAGTCTCCTCTTCCATCTAACCCATTGTCATAATAAATACATTTTTGAATTTGAAGAAATAAGAAAAATGAATGTATGTGTGGATATAAAAAACCTATGTGAATCATAGGGGGAAAAAATCCACTGCAGGAAAACACCCGCAAAGAAGGGGGGGGGTGAAAAACCTGTGCAAACCTACCGATAGTAACAGCTAAAAAGATAGAAATATGACATGTCGTACCATTTTAGATAGCTATGTATCACTATGAGAATAAGAGCTAGTAGGTCTACAAGAATAAATTAGGAAATTACTAACTGTAAAAGCAATGGCAATGAACGTTAATGCCAAGAGAAGGATAAGATTCAAGAAATAAAACGCAGATGTTAATACTATAAATCATACATATTCTAATATTTATTTTAACTATCCCCTCATTCTTTCATCGAATCAAAGCCAGTAAGTAGAGACATCTTCCGCCAGTCAAATTACCTAAAATGTAAATCATTTTTAATCTCAGCCACGGAGAATTATTTTTTATTGTAAGCTGCGATCAACTCTTCGACAATTCACATTTAAATCGTATGGAAAACGCGTCTATTAACCTACATTTTTCAACATGTTTTACAAGACCTAAGTTTTATCAAGATGTGTCAAGATAATAAATAAAACATCAGTCTTTTAATCAGTTTCTAGCATTTTACTTTACGTTATAAAAATTTTTTCAGTAAGCAGCCTTTCAATTCTAATATAAATAGAAACTTATTGTTACTCACCATATTAGCTAATCTAGATGTGCAAATACTTAATGTATTGGTGAAAAGATGAAATCTTCTTTATATCAAACCATTAGTGAAGGAAACAAACAACATTACTTATTAGTAACACATTAACCTTGCGCAAGCCTTTCACAAACAAGAAATTATTATTTTAGTGAGTCCTGATATTACGGCAATAACCTTTTAAACTTTCCGTGATCTTTACTCTTAGGGCCAAAGATTCTTGAGTTCAGGGCCTAGCAATTTTTCGAATAAAAGTATTTTAAAAGAAGTATTTCAAGTACCTTTGTATCTCAAATCCACGACCAAGATGTATTTCAAATACAGCTTTTTGAAAACTTAACGCTCTAAAATACAACAACAAGACACTTTCGAATGTGTAATACTGCGCCTTTTTTAAACAATGTTACCCAAGATTACATAATGAACAAGTGACTGCAGCATGGGTACTTTAACTTGTTTAACTTTATGGCATGCTGCACCATCTGCTGTCGGCCGCGTGACCTACTAATTTCCCGCGGCAATTCAAATGCAGTTGTGATGTCGAAAACGAAATTTATTTGGAAATATTATCTTCATTAGTAATTTTTTTAGAAGTACTTCGACAGCTGAGTTCATGTGGCACGTAAGCCCCCATCGGAGATTGAACCCGATACCGCTTGCCCCTGACGCAAACGTGGAGCCAGGAACCCTTCAGAAATAAACTTTTGGAAGGTTTGAAGGGAAGGAAGGAATATCTGAAATTAACTCGAAGCCAATTTTAATGGCAACGTAATAAGAAATTCTTACAATTAATAATCTTCACTAGTTGAACTTCTATACCCTACTGATGATTGTAGTAACTTCATTGTAACAATAGTTAGTTACAAATTTAATTTAATTTTGCTTATTGCAGTTTGATTTTAACTAGGATAATTTACACTAAGTCATAATTTGGTTTATCTTGAGATAAGTATCTAAAATAGGTTATAAAAACATTCAGTTAGAAAAAATAGTATCTTGGTCTGCTTTATACAATCACCAATATATCTTGCCGATTACACCAAACAAGAAAATATACATTTGTTTTTTAAGCCAATCTATTTTATACATCTTCATATACATTGCATGAAAAAGAAAATCCTACGCTATTTCATAAAAAGCCCAATTGGAGATTATAAATCACAACTGAAATGTTTTCATGAAAATTTCACACATTAACAATTGAAGCTCATTTAAGAAATTCCATTTGCACTGCATATTCATACCTCATCATAAGTAGGATAACATTTAGTAAATATTGACTTATTTTATCAATTCTGAATAGTCATATATTGCTCATCTATTCAAGTATTACTATTATCTAGTTACTTGCAATATAATACTATTAGTTCTGAACATAAAACAGATTACAGAAAATTTATCTAAAGTAGCTGTAGTAACTTTGAAAGGGGTTCAACAGCTAAGGTCATTTTGCAAATGAGCCTCCACTGGGAATCAAACCTTGAGTTGCTTTCACAAAGGCAAAATTGTTACCCATATGACTATCCCATGACCCAATTTATCTTAACAAAATTATTATAGGACTGCACATACCTCTCTTAATAACTGAAAAGAAAGACTCAGAAGGGAATGAGATTTAAAGAATCAAGAAATCATTACCGTATTTTCTGGTAGATAACCCGCGTGTTATTAATACAAAAAATAAAGAAAAATGATAAAAACAATAGTGCGTGATATACAACAGAAGATCTCATTTCATTGAATACCTTGAATATTGAACTCAAAAACAAATGACTAAATAACACACTTCATATATCACAGAAGTCACGGAGTATATACTCACATACTAGGGCAATTTTATTTCAACCAACATATTGTTAATGTTAACGTAATCAAATAATTCCATTCAAAATACAAGAGTAATTACCATAAATATTACAGTAGTGAAAAAAATTCTCATCAACATAATAACAATTTTGAAATGTGTGTTATCAATACATTTGTCACAGAAGAAATTTTTGAAATGCATGTTACCTAGTAGGGTGTGTTATTTACCAGAAAGTACGGGACCTTATATTTATAACAGTATATGTAAAATCCAAGCTCTGACTTATTATCCAAGGATTTATTATAAAGACTTACTATCCATGCCTTTAGATGCTGTCATAGTGATTGCTACGACAGGGAGCGGAAATGATAAAGCGGTTGGCTTCACTTGTATAAAGTTTATTTTAACTAAGGAGAGGACTTACTCGCTAGTTTTCCGGAATGGTCGAGGAAGAGTACCCGGCAAAGAGCAGACTCTAGTCAGGCGAGGGTAGCGTCCGACAGGGAGAGAACTCCAGTCTGACTGTAGGGAGTGATGGAGGATAGAGGAGACAAGGTGCCTACTCCTTGGAACATACTCCTTATATACTGGAGCAGGACACTACTCCACCTCCTCGGAGTGTACCCTCCCCCCACACATACAAAAGGTGGAGGTTCCTCCTGCGACGCAGAACTCAGGCACAGGCGATACCTTCCAGGGCATAACTTAGTTTTGGTGACGATCTCTAGAATGTGTCGCCTGTGTTATGCAATGCAGGGAAAACCCTACAAAGCGTTTCTAGGAAGACGCCAGTGCTGCCTTTGTACAAGCAGCTGACTCCGAGAGGCAGGGCGTAGGAGGAGGAGAGGTGCAGGAGACATGGAGGAGTTGAAGGCGTCCGTCCATTACCACATCACCCCCGACGAAAATAAGACCGGGTGGTTCCAAAGAGTAGATATTGCCCCGACGTGATTACAAAAAATGAAATGGACATGAAGAAAAAAAAGAAAACATGACATTTTCACGACTCGTCTGCACAACACAAAAAATACATGAGCCACTGTAATTCAATAAAAAAATTCATCACTAGTAACTGCACAAGCACTTCATCACCCCTCAGTGAATGCCTCCTGCATGCCTGCAAATCAGGCTCTATCATGACAGAGTGCTTGCCGTCCAGTTGGAGTGACAGGAAGGAGTGCGCCTTGAACACAACGAACGTTCTACCGCGATGGTACAGGGGCAGAGTTATCAGAAGCATCAGCCATTGTGGCTGGCGCAGTACTTGCACCCGGGCAGCGTCGTAAAGAGCCACACCGAGTGACCATCATATGCCACAAATTCTAAATTCGGCACTAGTTTGGGGCGCATGTTATTGATTATGTCCAATAATTGGGTAGGGGAAAGGATGGATGGGGTTAGTTGGCCCATTTCAGCTAGCATGACGATTTCTCTAAGATGATTGACCCCACCACGCAGACCGGCAATGTGGTCGGTAATGGCTAAAAAGGTTATGTGAAGAATACCAAATACTTTCTCCATTGACTGTGAGGTAGTCAGGGTATCACTAATCTCGCCTTCCACATTGTGGAGATGCTGTTCTAAAATTACGAGGGCTTTGAAAGTCTGCAAAAGCAGTTTATAGTGCTGCTCAAGAGTGCCTTTAATATTGGCCAGAAAGGTAAGCCTTATATTAAAAGATTTTTCCGTATTTTCCGCTAGTCGCAAGACCAGTTTGTGGAGCTCTTTAATTTGCTCATCCGTAGCCATTCCCACTAGAAAGTGCAGACCACATCCAATCGCGTCCATTAGGCCTCTGGGAGATTTAAAGTTATAATTGTATAAGGGATTATCACCAAAGGAGGACAACACCCTATACACCTCCATTAGGTTCCGTAGCAGATTAGCGGTGTATCCCCAAGAAATATCCCAAAGAATTAACGAGGCATTCAGTCCGCTTTCGTTAAGTAACTTCCCACCCAAGACTTCGAAAGTTTTATACTGTCCGTACACCTCTCGTAGTGCGCTGCTCAGTTTGTCTATATGGAGGTCCACATGCACCACCCATTCCCCAGTGCTGAATACTAATTCCCCTTTCGGGACAAACAGGATTCCGCTGGAGTTCGGGAGCAGCAACACGAAGGGAAGTATGATGCCCCCATAACTGCACTCACCCATCCTGGAACAGACGGCGTGCATATTAATGACCAGGTCCATTGGAGAGGCCCGCCATGGCTAAATGAAGGAGGTCAAGTGAAAAAGGGTTCCTCAGGGAAGGCGCCGAACTCCGCAATCTCTAGGGGGAAGCCTTTCAAGACTTATTGCGGTCTCTCCTCCGTGCATTCCACTTCTTCCGGGATGGCAGGATCGCTTTGGGCTCCGTTCCACAGCATGTCCCAGGAACCAAGGGCAGATTCAGCACCGGTCTGGTTTCCCGCAGTAGTAAAGGGTCTATCTCCCGCCCTGGGGTAATGGCCGGTCCAAGACAGGTGAAGGGAAGGAGGAGAAGAGGATGTCGTCTTCGACGGAGTTCCCCATAGAGGAGCCCGGCGTGCTGCTCCATTCCCTGGGTTGGTCATCCTCTTGCCACCGGCTTACAGTTACTGCCATACCCCCATACTCCATCCACCCACTGAGGAGATTGATATCGCTACCCGGAGTTGGAGGTCTCTCCGGTGTCCGGGGAGGATCAAAATCGACCTGGCTATACATGGCGTCCGGATCACACCGTCCGTTGCTGTCTGTCGAGGTGACCCCTGAAGTGGTAGGCACCTCTAAATCAGCCAAGTCGTCCCCGAAGATGCTTAGTAGCAGCCTCCTCCAGGAATCAGATGTTAGGAAACTCTGGGGTGCCATGCTTATTCAGTTATCGCTGAGCGGCTCTACCGGGCAGCGGACGGAGGTTGTAACGTGGAGGTATAGCGTTTGTCGATGCTGCCTCCGCTGGCGGTTCTGTTGTGCTATTTGGATTGCACGGATCTGGAGTTCTGGTGCTCCCTTCTGAGGAAAGGGGTAAGGGATCATTGGCGGATGTGGGAGAGACTGCCTAATTAGCTGGGAATGTTGTATTAGGTAATGGCTCGGGATCTGGAGGTAGGGGTAGGAGGTTGCGTTACTGGCTCTAATGTCGGGGGATCTGGCCGGCTATTAATGATGTTCACGAAGTCAATAAGACTGTGACTCTGATTATAGACATCTGACACATAGTGTTGGTTGGACACCCAATGGGAGGAAAAAGGATTTGTGGAAGCCCATGCCATGGCAAGAATATTTTAATGTACAACAAATTAAAAGTAACGTAAAGGCAAAAATATTATACTTAGATAAATGAAGACACAAATAGAAAATTTTAATAAAATATGAATTAGGGAGAGTGAATAACTGTAAAAAAAAGAAAACTTTCACATCTGACACCAGTTAATGTTGTATTGATTGCTATGACGGGAAGCAGAAATGATAAAGCTGTTGGCTTCACTTGTATAAAGTTTATTTTAACTAAGGAGAGGACTAACTCGCTAGTTTTCCGGAATGGTCGAGGAAGAGTACCTGGCAAAGAGCAGACTCTAGTCAGGCGAGGGTAGCGTCCGACAGGGAGAGAACTCCAGTCTGACTGTAGGGAGTGATGGAGGATAGAGGAGACAAGGTGCCTACTCCTTGGAACATACTCCTTATATACTGGAGCAGGATGCTACTCCACCTCCTCGGAGTGTACCCTCCCCCCACACATACAAAAGGTGGAGGTTCCT
Source organism: Ladona fulva (assembly GCA_000376725.2). Lineage (NCBI taxonomy): Eukaryota > Metazoa > Arthropoda > Insecta > Odonata > Libellulidae > Ladona > Ladona fulva. The sequence goes on from KZ308545.1 coordinate 577,997, forward strand.
CCTGCGACGCAGAACTCAGGCACAGGCGATACCTTCCAGGGCATAACTTAGTTTTGGTGACGATCTCTAGAATGTGTCGCCTGTGTTATGCAATGCAGGGAAAACCCTACAAAGTGTTTCTCGGAAGATGCCAGTGCTGCCTTTGTACATGCAGCTGACTCCAAGAGGCAGGGCGTAGGAGGAGGAGGGGCGCAGGAGACATGGAGGAGTTGAAGGCGTCCTTCCATTACCACAATGCTGTTTGCTTACTTTTCCTTTAAAACACTAAGTCAAGTACTTTTCGATCAATGGAGGGAGATAAATAAATAATCAATACTAAAACTAATCAAAATATTGGGTGAATTCACAGAGACAGTTCAGGATCAGTTTGGAATTGTGGTGCATAAGCAGTTTGCATATTGAGCATATACAGAGACAAGGAAAATCATCCTCCACGTGTGCTGCAGTTCCAAACTGATGCTGAACTATCTCTACAAATACACTTTATAACTAAAATAAAATCAAAAAGACAACAGTATATCCAAAATGTAAAGAATTTATAAATGTTATCACCAAACTTGAAAAATATAAACAATATTTACAAGTTTTCATAACATAATTTATCATCTCAGTTACACAAATTCCACACAGACAGAATTGAATTCAATTCCTAAGACTTCAGGTCTTTCAAGGAATTCCAAAAGAAAATGGTAAGCTAATTACATAAACCTATTCTGTATTTCCAGAATCACAAAATTAAACAACAGAATGTTGGTATTTTCATCTTCAAAACTTTTACAAGGAAAAGAAGACAAGATTATGTCTAACAATTTTGTTGCATAATATAATCATAAATTAATCGGAATCAATATTGGAAGTAATACCTTAAGTTACCACTGACATTAAATATTTGTAGAATAAAACCTATATCTTGTATAAACAGGAAATGCAGGTCACAATTTTTTTCTAAAATCAATTAGTAATAAATTAAACAAATACAAAAACAAATTAATAATGATTTATTTTCACTAACACCTGTTAAATATATGAATACTTAAATAGATAAATTATTCAAATGGTAACGTTTTTTCAGAAGAAGGAATTAAAAAATACAATCTAATGAATTTTGAGCATGAACAATTAAACATTCTCTAGCTGCAGCAACTTTGCACAGTTGGATCTAAACCAGATCTTTTGGTAATAAATATTCTAGTGAATTCTTCAGCTGTTGTAGGATGTATACCAACAGTTCCCAGAAGCTGGTCCATTGTTAACCCAGCTCTGTAAGTAAAACAATCCAGAAATTGTAAAAAACAATAATTTTAATACAACGCTGAATATATGTTGCAGAGTGAAATATTTTAGAAATTTCTGATTCTAATTCAACATCTTAAGAAGGAGAGCCAATAATACAGTGGTACCTGTTAAGCATCAAAATTCAACAACAAATTCTAAAAGGGCTTATGAAACAGAGATTTATACAGAATTAAACTTCTTTGGTATGTAAATCTACCTTTCTATGGAGTGTCAATACTGGATAAGGATTAGTTTTGGAGGAGATAAATGCAGCTACATTTTAGCTAATACAGATCCTTTATCTTCTTCTTTGAATGAATGACATATCTGCCCACAGTATTTTAAGAATTACTTCAAAATAAAATTATACTAATAGGAACAATTAGGGGAAATGGTAAAGATCCTCCGGAGTCAATTAAGTCTGCAAGTGGCAGAGCTATGCATTCATACAATATTATTTAAAAATATTTAACGCTTGTGCCATTTGTACCATAGCAAAGAAAACTTGTTTTAATTTCAAGTCAGTACTATGAATGCATTATTTTAGAAGAAAACACTTAATTTAAAGCAGAAATTATTTGTCTTAATGATAAATAACATATAGTGCTTACATTTGTGATGTTTTTGCTACATAATAAAACAGTATCTGGAAACTTTCAAAGGGAAAAAGAAAAATGTTTTTAGAAAAAATGGGCATGCTATTAGTTGGAATAGACATTGATAGCAGAGCCAATTAAATAGAAAATTCCAAAAGCAAAACCTATCATAATAATATAT